>JBBPCX010097297.1:0-23684 GCA_037974365.1 Hydrocynus forskahlii
ATACTATTTTTGCTAAGGGTAGGCTTGTCATAAACTGTAGAAGAGAAAATAAAACTGGTCTCCAAATTACTTGCACTGGCACGGACACCATTCTAAGAAGTATCAATATCGGTACTCGGTATCAGCAAGTACACAAATAAAAATACTCGTACTCGTATCTGTTTGTAAAAAAAGTGGTATCGGTGCAACCCTAGTTTAAAGTACTTATAAGTAGTTATATGAAGTACTAAAATACTGAGTTTAAATACAGACATGGTTCCATTAAATAAACCTAGAAGACCCTGAAGATTTCCCTCCGCTGTTATGAAAATCTGTGTCAGTGTACCATATGACACCCAAAATCAGATTCTCCCCCTAAACAGTGTTTTGTATATTGTAGTCATAACTGATTTTCACCACAATGCATTGAGTAAAAAAAAATTTATCATACGCTCAGTTCTGTAAACTGCTCATGTCCACACATACGAGCTCTTATGTCCTCATTAGGGTTTAAACTAAACAGTGTATCAAGATATAATTAAATATTTGTATCCTAGTTCTGAGATTAATCTATTTGCATAGAACAATGCTATTATTGAATAGGTTCACTGCCAGAAGTCCACCATTGTTTCACTGTCTTTTTTGTTTTCAGAGATGCAAACCTGGACGTTTATTTGCTCGAAAAAGAGGAAGATATTAAAACCACAGTGAAGACGTACAGTGACATCGGCCCCCGGTTCGAGTTAAGTCTCAAGGTCAGTCGGCTTTCCTGTTTGGGAGGAAACACGACCGCACAGTGGTGTTTAGAAAAAAATTTGGCAACTCTTTAAAGAGAAGTTCCACATTCTTTCAGGTGCCCCGCCAACATTGCGCAGTTTAGGGGTCCAGTCGGAACAGCATTGTAATGCCCCATCTTTTCTGTGGTGCCGCCCCCTGCAGGTGTCTGGAGGAATTTTCCCAGTCAGTCTGGCCTACCTTGATGTGTCACTTCCCAGCAGCACCAAAACTGGGAATCCTCTAATCTACACATCCTCAGTCGTTACTGCCCCTGTGAGGATACAGACTATTTTGTTTCAATATTGCAACATGAAATTAGCACATACAATTTTAATATTGCAAGCTGGAATTAGTCAAATATAATAAATGCAATTCAGTAATAACTTGTACAGTTTAGATTGAAATGATAGTATAATGAATGTAATATAATAAATATAATGAATGATTTAGTTAGCTAAGAGTTATCATGATTGTTAATATTATTTTAAGTTCAGTCCTTGACAGCTTTCTGATTGTTTGAGGCCTGTAAAACTTACCATAATACAGTAATCATTGTATGCATACATTACGATTGTTTTAGACTTTTGATAACAGTGATTCCGAACTTCTGAGCTGAATTTCTGAACAGAAATTCTGGTTTTGTGATCAACAGGTTGGTGATGTACAGTGTGAGACCAGCGTTCTGACTGACCCTTTAAAGATTAAAGATAAAGAATACACAGCCAAGTTCACAGAGGAGAGCTTCAGAGGAATTAGTCAGCTGGTCAGTGTGTGTGTGTGTCAGAGGAGTGTACACTGCCAGATTTAGTGAGAGCTTGGAAAAGAAAATGCTGAAGACTTTTTAAAGGGCCGATACCATGGAAAACCCAAATACCATGGAATACACTCATTCATTTTAAAAATAAAGTTTGATGCTTCATGAATACATCACCAAACTTTTACAACCATCCACGCCTCAGTTCACACAGGTCCAGATAAAATCTGTTCTGAAGTCATAATTTTTGTGATGTCATAAAAGCCAACGCACCTACAATTATATCCAGCTGTCAAGTCTACAGCACGTTAACCACACAGCTGAAGTGGCCACCTGATGACCACAGAGTCACCCCCCCAACCCCTTTCTACCATTGTGTCCTTGATCAAGACACTTAACCCACAGTTGCCTCAGAGGGACTGTCCCTGTAACTAAGTCAGTCTAGATAGGGGCGTCTGCCGAATGCCACTTCTATATAGACGCTATGGATTTAAGCCCGGAATACCTTTTGAAGGAGGGGAGCCAATCGGAGTAGCTTGTTTACATACATTAGTGTTAAAGACGGTAACAAATACGGCCTGCTTAATTCTATGGGATAAAGAGAGGTTGGAAAATGGTCATGTAAAAATGACTGCCTTCAGCATGTGAATTTATGTATATTACACAAATCACACATAATAAACATATTACATATTTTTCATGCATAAAAAAATGCAAAAAAGTAGGGCATGGGCCCTATAATATTCTCAGACTATTATAGATAGCAGTCGGTCGTTTGGTCTAATCACCATCCACATACCATCCACAGAACTGCAAAACTGCGACCTGTAAGAAGATGAGGTGTGTGCTGAAGGATGTGACCCCAAAGAGCAACTACTATGTGAATGTGACTGCGTGGATATGGAACGGCACGTTTGCAAAGGTTAGCTTGATGGCTGAATAAACCCACGCTATGATTTTGCAGCTTGACTACATGCATTTGCTTTAAAATTAAATCTGTGGCCCAGTGTGTACACAGCTCTTTGAACATCATTTATAAACACTGATTTACTGTTTAATACATTCTGGTACTTCAGGTTCCTACACTGTGCACTTCTCTTTGCTGGGAAACAGTACCATAATCACGGTTTCTAGGAAACAACGGTGTATCTATGTCTCTCTTCTTCATATTCTCTCTCTCTTCTTGATCTTTGTGCAGGCTGATTTCCAGTCAGTTGTCCTGGCTGGGAGTGCCCAGATCGAGACGTCCGAGCCTGATCTTCTCATCATCACCCACAAACAAGCTCAGGTAAATAACAGTCAAAACTACTGCATCGTCTGCGAAACACCAGCAATGATTTGGCAGTTGCTAGTCAGACATGCCTCCTGTGACTCAAAATGCCTCAAACTAGAGGTGTAACATATTTTTTGTATGATTTTTGATTCTGAGGAAAAGGTTTGATACTTCAAAAGTGTCTTAATTCTACAGTGCTCTAATTATATGCAGACTACGCCGACAGGTTTGGCTCCGATCAAAATAAAAATCTTAAACAGAACTGTTCGAGATATCACAAAAATAACAACTAGTTCTAAGAAAAAATCCTCCTCTTTACTCGGATAGGTTGCACTCACATGCCTAGAGGACTGACATGACGGGTTTCAAAATTGACCCAATAAGAACATGTACATTCACATAATAATACAATATTTGTAGAAAATCCGATTTTGGTAATAATCCATTCAACACGTTCTGACAGTTTCCCATTTTTTTCAAAATACATGACGTGTAGCTTTGCCATTGTGAACCAACATCAATAAATTCTCCAAAGCACAGCACGTGATGAAAATTTCAAACTTCTTTCCACAGTTCGTATTAACATAGAGTGTCTTACCTGGTGATTATTTGTTTATTTGATGTCATCTGGCTCCAAATTGTGCAAAATGCAGTCTTTGGTCAGAATTGCTAGAGCGAGGACAACGTTGGGATAAGCATTAAGTTTACTGTTTCCCGAATGCTCATCGTAATCCAATTTAATGAGCACAAAAAGGATATAAAATGAAATAAATCATAGTAAGAGTATACAAGCACTGATTGTTGGGCTAAAGTGCAGATCTCTTTAATCAGATCATGCTGTTTACAAGATTCTTTTCCATTTGACAAATCTGGTTACAAAAGTGAAGACTCTGGCACTAAATTTGACAATGTAATAGGCATTCACTGTTTTGAATGTTCATATTTATGTTGCTGTACTTAACATTGTACTGTATATTCACAGAATGACAAATTGACAAAGCAGTAATCACTTTGCTATAACAGACAGTATTTTGTGCCTCCCTCACAACAGAGGTGGGAAACTCTAGACCTGGTGGGCCAGATTCCACCCCAATTTGGTTTTCCTGTTAAAACACTCATGATGAAACTGCCAGGTCTAGTCTGAGTGTAAGAGCAGGGATGAATCACCCAACTGTGGGTCACACTGGCCCTCAGTTTCCCAGTCCTGAGTTACACTGTGTGGGCTTAAGTCAGTTGTATTTGTTATCGTAGGTTGAAATCACTGTGAGTAAACCTGGAGCCAAAGCCGACGTCCCTGTTGGTGTTATTGTTGGCAGCGTCATTGGAGGCCTACTCCTACTTGCTCTTATTGTTGCAGCTCTTTGGAAGGTATGATTTTTCTTTGTTGTTCTGATCTTTGACGCTAGACATCAGTATAAAAACTGGCTCTGAGTATTTTACTCGTATTGAGTCCTATCAGGTGGAATTATCTGATAATAATACAATATAATAAAATAATAAAACATCCAATAATCTTTCTTGCTTTAACCATTATTTTGTAGAACTGGCTAAATTATCCGTCAGTGCAGAAGGATGATTTGACTTATAACAGTAATGTAAAATAAGTAAAACAATGTCTAGACATGTTAAATAATCTTATAGTATCAATTTCTCATAAATGCAGGACTTAGATCAATTGCTTCTTTATTTAACAGTTAAGATGCTTTCATTTGCCAAGATATGATTTTTGAACTGCTGTAGAATTAAATTGATTTTTTTTTTTTGATCTCTTCAGTTGGGATTCTTTAAGAGAAAATATCAGCAGCTGGATAAGAACGGCGATTCTGCCGAAACACAAGGACTGCAGGACAGTCCAGCGCAAGCTTGAGGCGATCACTGATCCTGGGCCTGTTTTAAGACCTTTGCCTAAACTACAGGTCACAGATCCAAAAACCCAGAGACACAGCTCAATACCCAGCAGCACCAAACATCTCCCATTTACTACCCTAGCAGGCCTAAAAATATTCAGAAATGGCAGAACTGGCCTGAAGATCTCCACCAGCAACAGAACAGGCCTGAAGATCCCCATCAGTGGCAGGACAGCCATAAAGAGCTCCAGCACCTGCCGCAGGACAGGGCTAAAGAGCTTCACCAGCATCTGGACAGGCCTAAAGATCTCCTCCGGTTTCAAGATAAGCCTAAAACCTTCACGACGTGGAGCAGGACGACCTAAGGAGCTCCACCAGCAGCAGAACAGGACTAAAGGACTTCACCACTTGCAGCAGGACAGACCTAAAGCGCTTCAGCTCAGCATCACCTGGAGGACAGACTTAAAGAGATTTGACACCTTTAGCAGGTCTAAATATTTCCACGAAAAGCTAAAAAGCTTCACCACCTGTGTAGCACAGGCCTGAAGATCCCTGCCTGCAGCAGGACAGACCTAAAGAACTTAAATAAGAAGAAGGACAGGCCTACAAGGTTTCATCCCCTGAAGCAGCACAGGCCTGAAGAACTCCACCAGCAGTAGAACAGGCCTGAAGATCTTCACCTGTGGCAGAACAGACCTAAAGAACTTCACCACCTAGAGCAGGATTGATCTAAAGAGCTTCAATTCAGTATCAGCAGGAGAACAGGGCTAAAACCAGCAGCATGATAGACCTAAAGATCTCCACCAGCAGCTGTACAGGACTAAAGATCTCCACCAGCAGCTGGACAGGACTAAAGATCTCCACCAGCAGCTGTACAGGACTAAAAAGCCTCACCACTTGCAGCTAGACAGGGCTAAGGAGTTTCACCATCAGTAGAACAGATCTTAGGGCTTTGCCAACTGGAGGACATGCCTAAAGATCTCCACCAGCAGTAAAACAGGTGTGAAGATCTCCACCAACAGCCGTAAAAGCTTAAAGAGAAGCAAAACAGGACTAAAGCTCTCCATCAGCAGTCGGACAAATGTAAAAAGCTTCAGCATCTGCAGCAGGACAGTCCTAAAGCTCTCCAACAACGGGACAGAGCCTAAGAACTTTGCCAGCAGCAGGGCAGGCCTAAAGAGCTTCAGTTCAGCATCAGCTGGAGGACAGGCTTAAAGATCTCCACCAGCAGCAGTGACAGGCCTGTCGAGCTGAGAGCGCGTGATCTGTGAACTGGTCCGAGTGGACCGTCTGAATGCCACAAGGGACAAACAAAGGAACTCTTGTGCTTCCATGGAAAATCTGCTCTTCCGCTGTTCATTCACGCCTGCCTCAATCAGTCTTCAACACTGGAGAACCTTTCATTTCGGGGAATTTTCACTCAGCGTTACTATCTATAAATCATAGCAGGGACTGGAAAGCACAGAAACGCTTCAGCTAAAACACGTCCTTTTCCTTCCCTTCCTTCTGATTCTGACATATTACTAACTGAGCACAAAATGCAAACGGCACAACAGTCGGAATACCACTATGCAGGCAGTTTCTAGAGAAAAACACAGTCGCTCATGGTCAAATGGCATTACTCACATTCGGAAGAATTGACAGGGTCTATGATATATTTACTTGAATGAATTTTCATTAACATTCTGAAGTAAATGCCTCTCACAAAAAATATTATTTATTATGCAACAGCTAAATCTTAACAGCCAATATTCAAATGAGCATTCCTCACGCTGCAACTGAACCAGTAACTGGGCACACTGGAAATGAGAGGCCAGCAACAATTACGCATTTGTAAATATGTGTTGTGTAATGTAAAGTCTATATTGGTACAGATGTAAAGTGAAAGTATTATGTGGCTCTGTGGATCACATTTGTGAGGAACGTGTTCCACCTACACTTGATTCTTTTTAATCAGGGTCAAGAGTAAGTAAAGTGGTCAGTTTCTCTGTCTCAGGAAAACAAGTTGTCTCTGACTTTGACAGGTATAAGACATTGTACTGATTTGTTCAGAAAACTACTGATAAACTGTAATCTGTGCAAGATGCAACTACTAGAGTGCTGATTATTCCTCTTTTGGTGCTCAAAATTCTTGTTTGGGACTCTTAATTTCATCCTGCAGGTTAAACCCATGTTCCAAAAGCACTGAGCCCAATTTCTTTAGATGTTTATATCTAGCACTTTATTACTTTCTTTCTCCTCTGTCTATTTTTTTGTCATATTTGATACGGATGTGTTTGAACTGTACAATTTACAATAAGAATACCCTTATGGAGAGTTTATAAATCATTTATAATCTGTTTATTAATTAGGTTGTAGACAGTTAATTGTTAATAAGCAGTTATAAATAAGCTATAACTGTTGTCATACACTGATGAAGAGCTCAGATCTTGCTAGTTGCTGAGCTTATCTTGTCTCTTTCTCAGGCAGAATGTTAAACTGTCAATTTCATCAAGTGTTCTTGCCCAATAGTGATCCTTCATCAATGTATGGCAACTGTTACTACTCATTCATAACTGATTACAACCTAATAAACCTAAATAACAAACTGATTACAGATCACTTACAAACCCTTTTTTACTGTTGCTGTATAGTAACTAATTCAGATTAGTATAGGGCAGCGGTTCCAAAATGGGTCCTGGCCTACCCCGTCCTGCATATTTAGCATCTGTCCTGCTCCCAACACACCTTATCCAGCTCATCACTTGATCACCAAGATGTTTTTCCATCAAAAACGGTGTATAAACACTAAATTGGGCAAGACTGGAGGTGCTCAGGGTCCAGTCTGGGAACCACTGGTCCGGTGTCATTGTTTTTTGTAATTCTCGTCATTGTTGGTACAGATTTACGAGATGAAGCTTGTGCTTTCACAGAGCGATGTAGCGGATTAGAGGATTGACAGGGGAAGAGTGTTAGAAATGCATAATGCTAAACGTTTACATGAATATTTGCACTGGTACATTATATGCTTTTTTTTTTATAGAAATACTGCCGATTCAACATTACTTTGTTATTAAAGGCTTTATTGGACTTCCTTTTGTGGTGATGAACTCTGTAAATAGCTTAACACTGCTGTTTTCAATAAAAACCTATACGTCACGATCTGGCGTGTGGATCAGCCGTTAGATAAAAGCACTGCAGTTCCCTGGACAGATCAAGGGTCAACTTGCTTCGCTCCCTCCCCTACTTCCTGCCCACAGACACTCCTTGTTCTCTTTCCAGCAGGCCTCCTCTGATTCATAGATCTCCTTAAAAAGGAAGAATAGGCAGATCACTGTTAAAACAGAACAGCACTAAATACACCATCTGGATTAAAAACTCCTTTATTGTTCGCCCAAAGCAAAAATGCTTCCATATGCCAGATACGACGTACCTTTTTCCAGATAGGGACAGTGGCTTTAAGAGTGTCTATGCAGTACTTCACTGCTTCCAGAGAGTCGCTACGGTGAGGTGACGAAATGCCAATGATGACACTGGCCTCTGTTATAGGAACCACACTGCAGACACAAAAAAGACCAACATGCAGTAGGTCAGTTCCCTGATAAAGGCTTAATGCTGTAACATTTGCCATGTGGGTTGCTTGGGCTTTATCTGTTCCTTGTTAATGTGTTTGCAGAACCAATCACACTATTGTTCTTCATTTTTATCCATTTTGTATATATGATGTGTGTGTGTGTGTGTGTGTGTGTGTGTGTATATATATATATATATATGTATATGTATATATATATATGTATATGTAATCGTCAGAACAGCGGCACCCATAGTCCAGAGCCACGATCATAACATTACAACAGGCACCTTCAGAGCAACAGCAAGTTAACATTTATAAATCTGTTTTCTTTTTTTTTTTTAACAGGAACCTGCAGAAACACTTTTCTTTCATCAGGGAGCAGCAGAAGCAGTCAGTATGTTCAGTAGCGAATGTCCCTGTTAATGTGAAGCGGTCGAGCACAGAAAAACTAACTTTTGAAATAAGAGTAATATTTAAAAAAACTGCATTTTAACTTGCAAAAAAAAATTGTCGGCGTTAATTAAAAAACGTGTTAACGCAATAATGTGCCCAGCACTAATCAAATCAAATCAGCACAGCCGCTCACCCGAGTCTGTGATGGACGCAGATGTGCCGGACGTTTGGCCACCTCACCCTGATTTCAGCACAGATTTTTTTCAGCTCGGACTCCGCCATTGGCACATAGGCTTCATATTCCAGCTGAACTACCTTTTTCCCCTCAAAATGATCTCTGGTAGTCCCTGCAAAACACAGGAAAACTGTCATTACATTTATACCAAAGACAATAAGAGCAATGAAATGATGATAATAAATAATCATACCAATAAATAATGAAATGGCTCCACAGGAAGAACATCTTACAGAGCCAGATACAGCATCGGCAGAGAGCTTGTCAGTGGTGACTTTAATTAGATCCAGAGGTCCAACTCCATCCTCAGCCATCGCTGCAGTTTAGCACAGAAAGAAAACTTTGAGTGCAGTCAGATCACCAGTTAACATACAGTGGGTTATTACAGGTCTATAATGAATGAAGAGTAGAGACATCTAGGCGTCTCAATGTTTCAGTCAATATGGGCTCCTCAGTACTGGAGCACTTTAAGTAATTTAAATAGAAGCGTCTAATTTTCATACTTACTTTTAGCGTTAAACAATGTGAATAATCATTTCTTTATATTTTGCTTTGAATCACCTTGTTAATGTAAAAAACATGTATGCCTGTCAAACTGTCTAGATAAAGGAGTTCCAACCACTCAGCATTCAGCACCACCAGTATCCTGATCACCGCCTGATCATCTGGTATCCTGCAGAACTGTGCTTTGAGACTACATTTAAAAAATATATTAAGTCTGGCTCTTCACAGGCAAAACATGAAGAAATGAGGAGAGGTTCAAGACTTGTGCTCTTATATGTGTGTAAAAGAATTTCATATCTGACGACAAAAAAGTATCACAAAATATGTCCATCCTTCATAGAAATCAAATATAAATATGCTGATTTTTCTGGACACTGTAGCACAATTTCTATTTATTTGCCAAGTTTAACATGTAGGAAAAATAAACATAACTTCTGTACCGGCCACATTTTAGAGAATGAGACACAGAAAGAGAGGGAGAGAGAGAGAGCAACAGAGACACGAAAAAGAAAGAGAGAGAAAGAAAGAAACAGAGAGACAGAAAAACAGACTATTAACTATTGTCCTCAGAGAGACTATTTTTTACACAATGTCTGAAATGATTGTTTTGTGCAGTACCACGCCGAGGCTCTGTTTAGCCTCCACTGAGTGGTGGGATGACCGCGACCTCGTCCCCCTCCTGCAGACTCACACGCTGATCACCCACGGCCACGTACTCCTGACGCACCGCTAAAACCACATGCTCGCGTACAGCACTCAGCCTGTCAGGGGGAGGGGGGAAGAGAGAGAGAGAAAGAGAGAGAGGAAGAAGGAGAGAGAGACAGACAGAGAGAGAGAGAGAGAGACAGACAGACAGAGAGAGAGAGATTTAATGACTAGACTGATTCGCTGCAATGAACACTCAAAAGACTCAAAATTTTCTCTTTCATTCATTCATTCAGTAACTTTAATGCATAGTCTTACAGGTCGACTCAGAGGCTCATTTTACTACATGTTGTACAACTATGTATGTGACAAATAAAGAATCTTGAATCTGAGAGGTTTGATTCCGTTTTACTGAACTGATTCTTCTATTAACCGAAGATCTGATTTAACAGTTTGTTCACAAGCCAAGTCCATTTTTGTCGGGCCACTTTTATTCCCAACATATAATGACACTGACTCAGTGGCCGAGACTGATTACAGTAACTCAAACCAGCTTCATTCACACCCCCCAACCCCTTCAAGGCTGAGGCTGTTTCTACTTATTAATGGAACTGAACTCACACACAAAACCCACAGTCTTTATCTTTACAAGTGGGTCCAGCTCCAGTCCTGGAGGGCCAGTGTCCAACAGCTTGGTGATTTCCCACCGCAAACACACCTGGTTCAACTCACCTATTAACGCTGAGTCTGATTTCAACAAATAAAAGCAGTGTAAAACTGTCTAAAGCAGGTGTGGTGTTTGTGCTCTTTTTCACTCGGCCACTCTCCGGACCCCCTCCCTCTGGGAGAACTATCCTGAAAGTTCTTCCAGTTTCAAAGATCTTGTGTTTTTCACATTTGTTTCTAAGACCTAAAATAAAAGAAATTTGGACCTTTCCCTTGTGACGGCATTTAAAAAAAAAAACAGTTGCGGTTATTAATATTATTACCTGTTTTTCAAAATACAATAACTTCTACGTGTTCTATGTCACACAGAAACTCCAATCAAAGCTCAGCATGACGCCTGACTCGAGCATCAACACGAACCGGGGGAACTTCCATTTAAGGAGTTGTTTTGCCGTACGACGAGAATATACCATTTGCTGCGCTTCTGCCAGGGATCTGTGCTGCTCGTGTTCTAAGGTTTATTTGCCAGGTTTAGGCAACAGCCTAAATATAAAAATTTAATTCATAGGCAATTTGTATCATGATCGTTTTTTTTTTTCTCTCATGCTCACAATTTTCTGAGTCAAAACACCTGATTTGACCTCATCACTAAATAACCATGTTTAGTTGGAGTGATGGAGACTCTGCAGGTCTGGAATTGGACAGCCTTGGTGTAGATCCAACTGGAAAATGTGTTTAAGCTGAACGGATTCGTTCACAAGTCCTCAAATGCTTTGAAACCAGGTCCATTGACACTCACTTTGGATGCCGCCTCTCCAGTTCTTGCCACAGCTGCAGGGTGGTTAATTCAGACTGGACACTGATGGTCTCCGATTTAAGCCCTGATAACTCTGCACTTTTTGCAAAGTACAACACCAGCACCTAGTAAACACACACATACAGCACAATACTCACTGAATATCACATGGTACATACAGTCATGGGAAAAATAAAAAAACACTTTTAACTTTTCTTCTGTTCACTGTTTGTGCTATTTGCAGCAGCAGTGTGTGTGCGTAAAATGCACAGGTTGCAATTCTTTTATGGACTATTGCAGTGTGAGCTGTGTAAAAAATAAGAAATGCCTCCATATGTGATGAAAGTGCAGTAGTGTTTGTAGAGCAGCTTTTCTACGTGCTGTATTCCAGCAGCTTCACTCCTGATTCAGTTTCTCACGGGATGAAATAGAGTCACACATGCACACACTATGTGCTAAAATAATTTAATTGTTGTAACTGTAAAATAGTGTAAGAGTGTTGTGTAGTTTAACATTTCCATTGCATAATATATTATTTATATGTATTATTTTTTATTTTTCTCCAAACATTTTTTTGTTTGTAATTTTGAATCATGTGTGGTCAATAGTGACCTGCATGTGTTACACAGACACACTCCCACAAATTACAGAAGCAATAACCAGAAAAAAATCATGCAGTCTCTTATTTTTTTCCATAGCTGTACATTTTTTAAATACCCTTTTAAAATAAAAAAACCCTCTCCATAACTGGCAACCAAGCAGCAAAAATAGCCTGTTTTGAATGAACTGCATTTGTGATGTCACAAAAATCACTTTATCTCCACTTATAAGGTACAGTACAGCCAATTAGAGCATGGGTTATTTACATATCAGTCTTAGACGCTGTTGAGTAAAATTAATTCTGACTGTTTTGGGAATATAAACCCTTGTTGATTTGGCAACAGGGCTTCCATGAAAAAAGTAAGAAAGCGAGATAAAAGTGAGAAACAGCCCAAATTTAAGCTATGGGACGTCTTACATACTACAATGACTGTTTTCTAATAAAAAAAATTATTCCGTTATTTTCTATAAATAATACTGTTTATATAAGGGACCCCCAGTTGGTTCATTTATTCAATAACTTGGGTCATTTTACTGAAGATCATGGATTCATTCAGAGGGAGAGAAGAGGGACAACTAGCAGTTTAGACACCTGATTGTGACGATGAATAAATTAATACATCACATTGATTAACCTGTATTAATCATTAGAATAATAATAACAGTATTGTTGCTCGATCAAAGTTCCTCAGCGTTAGTATTAAATGCTTCTATGTCGCATATTAATCAGTAACTATCTTAACACTGCACACTGCTTAAATAACAGAAAAAAAAATCACCTACGATATGAAATGCAATGCATGTACATATTGTGCTATACATGCTGTACTTTTAGTAAATAAAATTGTAAAAAAATTTATAAGTCCTACCTCGGTACTCATGAATGCAGCCTGTTAGGAAACACATGATCTGGCGCTGTCACGTGATTTCTGGGGGAACGTCCTGTGATCTGATTGGTCCAGAGTTAAGACAGATGACTATGTCTCAGATGAGCTCTCAAATGGAAAAAAACAACAACTTTTAATCCAATCATTTTTTCTTATCTTCAGTCTGCTGTTGTATTTAAATCACAGGTACACTTTTGGAGGGTTTTTTTTTTTTTATTTAATGATGGTGCCAGAAATGTTAGAAATATGTCCAGGGGAGTGAAACTATCAGTTCCCCATACTCACCAGCAGGTGTCTCCCTTTCCACACCCTGCATACTGGCTTTATTTTAACAGGTGAAAAGGTTTTCTTTTTAAATTTTAATTACATCATCCTGTCCGTCATTTCAGTTAGGATGCCACCTTTCCAACGAAAGGTGCCGAGAAAAACACATTACAGAATATTTAATCAAAGAAAAAGGTTTTTTCGTTTACAAGGACAGTTATAATGACAAAAAAAAAAGTTCAAGTTCAGGTTTATTTATATAGCACATTATCAAACAAAAGGTCATTCAATGTACTTTACAGGAATAAAATAATAAAATTGAAAACACAAGAAAATAGAACAAAATAATGAAAGAAAAAATCAATAAGTGCAATGAAAGTGCAAATGTTTAAAAGAACGCAGTGCTTTTTAAAGCTGCAGTTTGTGCAGATCTGATACTAATGGGCAGTTTGTTCCAGCAGCAGGCAGCATAGTGACTATATGTTACTATGCTGCCTAAATGAATATAGAGGGACCTGGATGAAATGACTGAGGGAATAAAAATGAATATGGAGGGACCTGGATGAAATCACTGAGGGACTAAAAGTGTAAATGAAATGTATTTTTGTCAATTAAGAAAATGGTGTGTTCAAATAAACAAATAAACAAATAAACAGACAAATAAATATGCCACCCATTTGCAGTGATTTATGAAAGGTGACCAAGAATAATGTATCACAGCATATTTTCTCGCTTCCTTGCTCCTGCTCTGTTCATATGTCTTGAGTTGTAAAGTGTTGGGGCACACCTGTTTTAAAGGGTTTCAGCTGGGATGCAATGTCTTTAAAGTCCCTGTACTAGTGTACCTAACTACTTGAATTAATCTGAGTCTGAATGCAGGAACAACTGTCTACCGACAGAGGGCGAGCGAGGCCACATTTTCACCAGTGGAGTTCCAGAGTGAATTAATGGTCGACTTTTATTCTGGGGGGTGTCTACCTGTCATCTGACAGACGCGTCCCGATCTAAGTCCCCGACTGTCTGATGTCATCCGACCCTCAGCCCAAGCGACTCCTCTGAAGCAGGAGTTGGGGGACTATATTTGTGTGTTTGACCCAAACAACTGCGACCACCAGGACCACCAGGACGGCGCAACTATTATTATCAACTCTTTAAAGACCCTCTAATGAAGCACGCGCCCCCCGAGTACCTGACCTTCGGCTGTTCTCACTCCACTAGCTTTGAGCACACTTCAGTATTCAGTTTTCAGTATTCAGTATTGCGGATTCAGTATTCAGTATTGCGGATTCATTGTACATTATTCTGAATTCAGTGTGCAGGGTTTAGGGTTCAGTGTTCAGTGTTCAGTACTCAGTATTTAATGTTCAGCATTCATTATTCCGTGTTCAGTATTCTGTATTCATTGTTCAGTAATCAGTATTCAATGTTCAGTGTTCATTATTCAGTGTTCAATATTCATTGTTCAGTATTCAGTTTCCATTGTTCAGTATTCCGTTTTCAGTACTCATTATTCAGTGTTCAGTATCCAGTACTCAGCACAGTCATGTCCTGCTCAGCAAATGCATTAAAATGCTAAAACATACATTGTACAAAAAATGTTCAACAGAAACAATTGCATTGATACACTGAAAAATACAAATAAGCCAAAAACGTTTAACAGAAGCAAATATACTGCTCAAAAAACTAAAGGGAACACTTAACCAGTCATGTTGTTGTTTAAGTGTTCCCTTTAATTTTTTGAGCAGTACACATTAAAATGCTTTTTAAACAGAAGCTTATATACTGCACAACGAAGATTATTATTAGATTATTACAAATTATTATCTGAAGCTGTTACAGAGGACTAAACCTAATAAAACATAATAACAATAATACGTTGAAAAAAAGGCCAGTTTAGTTGTCATTACGCGTGCCACCATCCAGAACTTTGCAGGTGGGACTCTTGAGGGGAGAACGTTTTTCAAGATTATAAAACGTCACATGACCAAGCAGCTTCACATTTCACCTCCAAGTTCAGCCATCACCTGAATGGTCAGATTTAGAATGAAAATATAGCATAAAATAAAATACAATAAATCACTCCTGAACCACTTTCTCCACGCTCCTCTCTTTTACGCACAGCCACAGCCGCGCACCATCGCCTGCCCGCTCCAGCCCCGCGTCCCCCTCTCCCTCTCCCGCTCTCCTCTAGGCTGGATGGAGAGAGAGCTGTTTCCCAGTGGCCCCACCCCCCTAACTTTCCGGAGCTCCTCCCACCGCGATTTAAAGCGCGAGCCTGGTTCTGAATGTCACGCACTGAGTGCCGAACACGCCGCGCAGCCCGTCTTCCGCCCGCACGCGCCCCTCCGCTCCGAGATGCTCCCGCTGCAGCTCCGCCGGGGCGCGCTCGCGCTGCTCATGTGTCTCGCGCACTTCATGGAGGAGCACCGCGCGCAGGGTAAGGGAATGTCCTGGTTCCTCGCGCGTCTGTAGGCTGGGAGA
Source organism: Hydrocynus forskahlii (assembly GCA_037974365.1). NCBI lineage: Eukaryota > Metazoa > Chordata > Actinopteri > Characiformes > Alestidae > Hydrocynus > Hydrocynus forskahlii. The sequence continues at coordinate 15,655 of JBBPCX010097297.1, forward strand.
CGGTCTCTCTCGCGCGTGGGTGAATGGGGGGTCTGGACTGGGCTGGCGATGGCGCACGGCTGTGGCTGCGCGTAAAAGAGGGGAACGTGGAGAAAGTTGTTCAGGAGTTTTGCTGAATGATTTATTCTTATTTCTGAATTGTATTCTCCCTGTAAATCTGGCCGTCTGGCCATTCAGGTGTTGGCTAAACTTGGAGGTGAATTGTAAAGCTGACTGGTTGCTTAGTTGTTGGTTAGTTTGTTAGTTTGTTTTGTGCATGCATTGCTTTTATTACTTAAAGGCAGAGCACTAAACTGGCTCGTGCCTTTCCTTACAATGACCTCACTCATAGAAAGCCATTCCTGATAGTCAGTCCATGGTTGTGCATCAGACCTTTCTAGATTTTGAAAAATAAATCTATAATTTTCCAAGGCTAATCCCATTCCATAACAAAAGGCCTGTCACCACAGTCATTTGTATTTCTTTCTCCAATATAGAAAGTCATTTTGCTTCAGCACCTGCCCATTTACATCAATTTTAAGTGTGTTTAAAGGCAGTGTGTTTTCTGCTGTTCACTTAGTAAAACTGTATTGGAATTGTTGTCTAACTGATCATGTGCTACAGATGGAGATTAGGTTTAAAAAAAGAAAAAACAAGAGTATCCCGTTAAGTGTGTCTAAGCCTGCGGATCCTGAGTGGGTTCTGGAAGGCTGGGCACTAACTGGGCTGATTCTTTCCAGCTGGCAACTGCTGGCTCGAGCAGGGGAAGAACGGGAGATGTCAGGTCCTGTACATGTCTGGGATGAGCCGGGAGGACTGCTGCCGAGGAGAGCGGCTGGGCACAGCGTGGACAGAGGAGGACGTGCCCAGCAATACCTTATTCCGGTGGCTGCTCCTAAATGGCGGCGCCCCCAACTGCATACCCTGCAAAGGTATGGAACCGAGGCAGCATGTTTTTTTCTTCCGTGCAAAAAGATGGAACTGTAAACTTAAATAAAAAACTAAAAGCATCTGGTAGTCAAGGACCCACCTCCCAGGTCTCGAAAAAACCTAAATTACGACTATGGGATTTTAAAGGGTGGATTCCAAGGATACCGGTCTTGGATTACCAGTGGAATTTCACAATAAAAACTAATCCTGTTTAGACCATGCTTAGGTGTAATCTGGGTCTGGAGGTTCACTTCCAAACCAAGTTCAGGTTGGCTGCCACTGTAATAATAAGAATCAGCATCAGAAACCTTTGCTGATCCTGGAGAAAACTGATTCAAAAACAGAGTTTAACTGATGCTAATATACAATGATCAGCCACAACATTAAAACCACATGCCTAATATCATGTAGTTCGTTCTTGTGCCACCAAAACAGCTCTGATATGTTGAGGCATGGACTCCACAAGACCTCTGAAGATGTGCTGTGGTGTGTGCAGGTATTTGTGAGGTGAAGCCTCTGTGGATCAGACTACTTTGTCCAGCACGTGCCTCAGATGCTTGATCAGATGGAAATTTGGGAATTTGGAATTTGAGCAACGTTAAAGAAAACGTGATTCATCAGACCAGGCCACCTTCTTCCATTGCTACATGGTCCAGTTCTGATGCTCTCATGTCCATTGTAGGCACTTTCGGTGATGGACAGTAGTCAGCATGGGTACTCTGACTGGTCTGCAGCAACGCAGCCCCATACACAGCAAGCTGTGATGCACTGTGTTCTGAAACCTTACTGTCAGAGCCAGCTTGAACCTTTTCAGCAGTTTGTGCAATAGTAGCTTTTCTTTGGGATCAAACCATGGGTTAGCCTTCACTCCCCACATGCATCAGTGAGACTTAGCAGCCTGTGACCCTGTAGCCTGTTCACAGTGCTTCTTTGGACCACTTTTGGTAGGTACTGACCACAGCATACCAGGAACCCCCCACAAGACCTACCATTTTGGAGATTATCTGACCTTGTCATCTGGCCATCACAGTTTGGTTCTTGTCAAAGATCCTCATGCTCTTTCATTTTTCCTGCTTCCAACACATCAACTTTAAGAACTGACTGTTCACTTGCTGCCTAATACACGCGCCTCAATAGGCGCTGCCCTAATGAGATAATCAGAGTTATTCACTTCACCTGTGGTTTAAATGTTGTGGCTGATTGGTGTATGCAGCTATGAGTTTCTTAATGTCTTATGTCATTTTCTGACTTGATTTGTTAGAGACGTGTGATAATGTGGACTGCGGCTCCGGAAAGCGGTGTAAGATGAACAAGAGAAACAGGCCGAGGTGTGTGTGTGCTCCGGACTGCTCCAGCGTCACCTTTAAAGGTCCTGTGTGTGGCTCAGATGGGAAAACCTACCGCAACGAGTGCACGCTCCTCAGAGCAAAGTGCAAGAGATACCCCAACCTAGTGGCCCAGTACCAGGGCAAGTGCAAGAGTGAGTGCCAAAAGGGTTCTATCAGTTCTGTCCAACCTAAACAACCTAATAACAAGCAGTTTAACTAGTTCCCAAATAGTCAAATTAGTCATTTCAGTAAAATGAAGAGTCTTACGGTGCAACAAACGAACAAAAAGATAAATACATGTCTTTGACCCAGCTTAGCCTATTCTTGCACTTGTATAAACTTTCAGGCCAATATTCAAGCAGCAGTCCAGGTTTGAAATTTAAATTAGAGGGTTTGAGCGTCCAAAGTTCTGAATTTATGTTCACTAAGGGGACCATATTCTGCATTTTAACTATTTTATTTGCATGATATTTGTAGGTTATATTTCAGGTTTATGTGCCTTAAACAGTTTTAATTTATTCATTTTTACGCCTTACAAATGAAAAAGGCTATTCCAATTACTGGAATATGTGCAGACGGATATGTGTATGCAAATTTACTATGCTCTGATTAGCTGTCCTGTGTTTTGCCTCCTTCACAAAGCAGCCCAAGCTGAAACACTTCAGTGTGAGTGGGCGGGGCTAAACTGCTATAGGTCGAAGAGGTGGACTGTTGTTACAATGTAGTGTCGGCTTGCGCACTGCATGGACTGGGGGGTGAACAGTACATCCCGAAACTCAGTTACTTAAATCCACTAGTTACATCAAAATGAAGCTAGTACGAATTAGATAAAAAGTCATTTGCAGCGACTTTATCCTCACATGTCCCGTTTGCAGAAACGTGTCAGGACGTCCACTGTCCCGGCACCTCCACGTGCGTGGTGGACCAGATCAACAACGCCTACTGCGTCACCTGTAACCGCATGTGCCCTGAGGCTACCTCGCCTGAGCAGTACCTGTGTGGGAATGATGGGATTGTTTATGCCAGCGCCTGCCACCTCAGAAGAGCCACATGCATTCTGGGAAGGTCTATCGGGGTCGCCTACGAGGGCAAGTGCATAGGTGAGAACACGGCCTTTGTACCAAAGGGTTGCCCGAAGAAACTGGCCAAAGCTGACACAGTTTACACCACTGACCAATGCTAATAATGTAAATATCCCTTATGAACTCTGTGCATTTATTGTGTGTTGTCTGTTACTTACTGTTGACTGCCTGCTGTTAAATGCAGCAGCGTGGTCATTCTGCACTCAACACCTGGCTGTGATGAGGAATGACAGTAAAGCTTGACTTCATTCAGCATTTGTCCTTGCAATCTGTGTGGTCATAATCATTAGGATAAAACTGGCAAAAGCTGATCCTCGGTCAGACCCAACCCCAAGCCTAAAAGCTTTGCTTATATAATGCTCTCTAAACATGTGGTCCTCATTAGTTTGCTATGGTGCAATAACACATGATTCCATCATCTGAATACGGAGCCTTACTATGTCTACTACGCTCTTGCTCGGGTATCCGTCTCATTTAACCCAAACCCAGGGACATTTCTAGACATAGAAATTTCTAGAGAACCCTGTTACCACCCCATTATCCAAGACTTTTATCTAAAGCCTCACGCCTGTCAACCAAGAATTTTATCTACACCTCCTTTCCCCATTTGGCAAAAATCGCATTCCAAGTTCACTCGTGCGATTTCCAAATTATACTCTGTACATTTTTTGTGTTTTCCCCTTACTCTAATAGACCTGACCCTGTTAAAACCCCCTATATGCACTCATAACAAAACTGGTTCTGTATAGTACCAAAAAGTGTTCTTTGATGTGTAGCAACATTAGAACCCTTTTTTAGTGCCTCACAGAACACTTTCTTTAAAAAGAGTCATTTTCAACAGGTGTTCCAGAACGATATAAGCAGGAATAGAACCATTTATGCAGTCATAGTGTTCACGGTTCTATTTAGAGCTATTTATAAAATACCTGCATAACCTAGAGATTAGCAGTAATGGACAGTAATGGAATCTAGATTATGTAATCAGAGTACAAAAAGCTCTACTTTTTTCAGGATTTCTGATTTTAAGGATTATGTTTGTAATTCAGCAACATCAATGTATCAGTCTATCATGTGTCCTAATTTACTGAGTGCAGCTGATAAGTACTTGTGAGAAAGAAGGAAGTGGATATTAAGGTTGTGACTATGAAATCACTTTAGAAGTGATTCAAATTAAAACAGAAAAGTACACCTTTAAGGGCTGCAACTATTGAACACATTTGTTTTTTGAATATTTAGTTGAATGTTTGGATATTCTTTAACAGGGCTGGGGAACCCTGGTCTGAGAAGCCTGGTCCTGCACAATTCCTTGAACCTGACTATTAGCTGATAATAGTAATAATAATAATATAATAATAATAATAGGGATTAATATAATTATAATATTAATTACACATTGATTACCACTCATTCTACTTGTTAGGGTAAATTGTACTATTGTATAAATTGTATTTATTACTTTACATTTTATTTCTATTTTTTAAATACTAAAAAATAAATTACTGACAATCAATTATTTAATGTTATGATGAATGAAAATTGAGCATTCTGCCCAATCTGACAACACTGCATTTACCGGAGCAGGAGCTAAACTCACATCAACTCACAGCAGCCACTCATCCTAATGATTGAACTGACCATGTGACTGACATGTGATTGCTGAGTGCATGTGGAGTTTTTCACTTTTTCGTCAAGTGAATGAGTTATTTACCCAGCTTTCAGGTTCATTTTACAGTAGTTACTGAATATTAAGTTAACGAGTAAAGTGGCCATTTTTGGCGCATGAGTGAACAGTGTGAAATTCTTTCTCTGCATTTTCACCAAGTGAAGCAGTGGGCAGCCAGGAATGCTGCACCCTGGGAGCAGTCTGTGGGGATGGTACCTTACTCAAGGGTACCTCAGTGGTGCCACTGGCAGTTCTGGGATTTGAATCCATAACCTTTTGATGGCAGGGGCTGATCCCTAACCACCAGGCGACCAGCTGCCCTTGCAAGCCGAGGCTTATACCAAGCCGAGACTTCGAGGGGTTGATTAGATAACATTTTGCAGAGGTTGAGGTCTTGCGTGTCAGACAGAGCCCCACTGCTAGACCGGAGGTACCCCCTTCTAACCCGCTGTTGTTGTTGTTGTCCTCAGACGCCCAATCTTGTAATGACATCCGGTGTCCGGAGGGGAAGAGGTGTCTGTGGGACGAGCGGACGGGACGTGGCCGCTGTTCCGTCTGCGAGGATGTCTGTCCGGAAAGCCGCCCCGGAGACAGCGTGTGCGCCAGCGACAACACCACGTACCCCAGTGAGTGCGACATGCGGCGGGCGGCCTGCTCGCTCGGCCGCGTCCTGGAAGTCAAGCACGCCGGATCCTGCAACTGTAAGTAGAGGACGATTAGACTGGACACATAGTGCTGCCATTAAGAACGATGTCCCTGACCCCCATTCACCCCATCCAGTTACCTCCACCTCCAGTCCATGCCCTAGCTCAAGAAAGAACAAGAGGATTCTTGGAACTGTAGCTGCCCTTGTGTTGACTATTCATCTTTTCAGCCATTTTGCCCACACAAGTCATGAAATGGAGGGATGCACTGAAAATTCATTATGCTTCACACTCTTGGCATCACTTAAAATAGCCCACGATTTTTCAACATCAGGCTTGTTAATGTCATTATATAAAGTTTCATTGGCATGATTCATCCTAACCATTGCCTTCAATGGCAGTGCTGAAAAGAATGAGCAACTAATTAATCAAATTCATTAGCAGCTGGTGGCCTAGTGGTTAGGGTGTTTGCTCTGCGATCAGGAAGTCGTTGGTTCGATTCCCAAGACTGCTAAGCACCTCTGATGTACCCTGAGCAAGGTACCGTCCCCACATGCTGCTCCCCGGGCGCCGTGTTCCTGGCTGCCCGCTGCTTCACTTGGTGAATGGATTAAATGCAGAGGAAAAATTTTGTACTGTTCACACTGTGTGCTGCGGTGTGTTCCCGTATGACAGAATTTTCACTTTCACTAATTAAGCCCATTTGAAGACCTGTCTAATATATCATATCCAGCCCGAGCTCATTTCAGGTCAAATCGCAGAAAGAGTTGTGAGTTTAAACACAAGGTCACATTGTTGATCCCTGGATTACTGGGGTAAGCATGTCATGTGGAGAGCACACAGGGACATACATTCTCTTTCCTGGACTGTGTTTGTGAATCTGTTGCCTCTGCCTGTGGCCCTGGCACACACTCACAGTGGGGATCATGTGATAAACACTTTAGCTTGTGCATGAGACATCAACATCAACACAGCAGCTGATCTGAGCCTTTAGCTTTCTGCCATTTCATACGCACATGTATTGTGGTGGATTCTTTTTAAATCATCAATTCATTTTTTACATTACTTGCACTTTACATACATTATGTGAAGGTTTTACGATGAATGGTCCCACAGGAATGGTTGAAAAAGAACTCCTGACATCAACCTCTATTTTAAGTTACGAATGTATGCAAAAGTATGTGCCCCACGGTCAAATGACATTTTATGTTGATTTTCAGTATTAAAATAGGTCACACATTCTATATAGGAAGTAAATCTATTGGGAAAAAATATATCATCACAGTTGATGTACATTTTTTGTAAACTGAGCAAATAAACAGGAACGGTGCAGTAAAATGTGCATCCTCTTTAGAGCATGTGGAGTTATTTTGCTTGAATAAAAATCAGGAAATGTAATTCGACCAGGGGCGCCAAAACTTCTTCATACAATATATTTTATATTATTTTATAATCAAAACTGGCATTTATTGCTGTGAATTAAAATAGGCCAATTAATCTCATGTGTGGGTGCAGTTCTCTCCTGGCAAACCTCAAAAGGACACATTTTCAACATGATGTTAATGTCTCACTTATGTCACTAATGTCTTACAAAAGTGTGAAAGAGTGTATTTTATTGGAGGAAGAGCTGTGGGAAAAAGAGATTAACCTCTGATGAGGTCAGTGGGAGAGTCCGGATGGCCCTCTGGCTTTAACATCATCGTAACGGTGATGGATGTTCCTTTCTGTCTACTTTTAAATGACATTCTTAGGATGTTGATCCTGATGCTGGGAAATTGTGAGGTTTCTCAGTCATTAATACAATCATGGGCCAGGTTTCCATATGCTTATTAAGACTAGTCCTTTCCTAGTGTCCAGTTTAAGTGGATGACAGACCTGATCTGTGTGGGGACTCTTTGGTGCTCAAACTCTGAGGTGATAATGTGTTACTAACAATTCTCTGGGGGCTTTATGTGCTCTAACTGTGCTCTTTTTAGCCATTAAAACTAAATTATGTGTTGTTTATGGATTGTGTTTGTGTCTGTCAGTATTAAAATGTTACTATTGACTATTCACTTGTTTTTACTTCACCTACTTTAACCCCTTAAACTCTTAAGACTTACAATCACTGCTAACTAAACAACTTTCATGTAAGTTTCACTGAATTACAATGACTAATTCGTAGTAGTTGTTGGATAACAGCCCTTAATATGACTAACTTAACAGTAAGCCTGGAGTTTATGGGGTTAATCAATATACACTATATGGACAAAAGTATTAGGACACACCTATTTTTCAGGGCTTGGTCTAGGCCCCTTACTTCCAGTAAAGGACAATCTTAATGCTTCAGCACACCAAGACATTTTGGACAACACCATGCTTCCAACTTTGTGGACACAGTTTGGGGAAGAACCTTTTCTATTCC
>JBBPCX010097359.1:0-23675 GCA_037974365.1 Hydrocynus forskahlii
CTGTGTCACTAACTGAACTGTCTCATTTCTGAAAAGCGAAAAAAAATCAAAACAGGCTGCTACTCAGCTTAGGGCACTGCCCACATTCTCCAACACAAAGGTGTCTTTAACACATTCTGCTACCCACAGGCCGGGAGGCCTAAATACCCACAGGAACACACGCACAGCGACACCAGAGCTGGTACACAGACACTGCTCATAATAGGCAACATGACTACCACCATCACTTCCTCGTCCTGCTGTGAATCACGGCCAATCTTTCCCAAGAAGCAGTGGCACTGGCAGTTCCGAAATGAGCCCCAGCATCAGCAGGCAGTCCCCACACTTCCCCCTGATCGTGACCTGGGCAGCAGGGAACCTTGTGCATATCTCAATATACACAGAAGACAGCAACTTGGCCACATGGCTCTACCATTTTTGAGGAGGCAGTGGGGTGCACCAGTGTAATGGTGTTGCCGGTGTCAAGCTAGACCGTGGTGGGGGACCTCTCCAGCCAGAGTGTGGTTGACACCGTGTTGTGGGAGGTGGGGGAGTGGATAGCACATCCTGCCATCCAGGGCACTGCAGATAACTGCTCAAGATCAGTGGGCATCGGCTCATCAACCGTTGAATCCTGTGGGAGGGGACATCTCCAGGGCTACGCTGAGTACTTAGGGGAGGTCCTGACTGCCGTGGTTGTTCACTTTGGGGCACCCAGCCATGACTTTTCCGCTTGCTCTCACCCATTTCTAGTGTGGTCCAGTGTGGTCACCATCTCCTGTGGGCTTTGGTCAGATTTCATCCCTACAGCAATCCTCTCTTTGTTAGGCAGAACTTATCTATGGTTTATCTATGGCTACCCTGTCCGCCATCTCCTTGATTGTCAGCTGCTCTTGCTGTAGCTAATGGCAGGTGATTCAGTATGACCACCGGTGGAAAACCTTGCCAGTATCTCTTCTTTGAGGATCGCATAGTTCCTTGCCTCCCCTTCAGACAAGACAAAATTATTTGAACTGGTGCTTGTTAAACATAATGCATTTGTAGTTGGTACTTGTCTGAGCCAACACATTTCTTGTTTTTTTTATATACAAAAAATAAACAGCAATACTCTCTAGACATCTAGGCATTTCATACATTTTATCCAATGCACTTTTGTTCACCAGTCTGCAGTAATTTGTACTTCAGATGAACGTAGGTTCAGAGTAAGTTGTCACTGTTATATTTCAGTCAAATTAAAGATGCGACATAATTTGGTCCATGGTCAATAGAAGTGAAGGGTTAATTTGCCAAAACCTAGTGGACATTAGTGAAGATATATATGTGTGCATGTTGTGCATGTGCATATGGCTCTATGGTTAATTATGTGGTAATCAGTTTTATCTGAGCCTGCTTTCCTTTACCCTTGTGGATGCTTGTAAAGATATGTCTTTGGCACAGTGAGTGTTGTTTAATTGTGCTGTGCTAAATGAGTTGCAGAAATAAACCTGCCTTTTACCTACATTTTTCTTGTGTTTTATGAATTTAATGGTGTACACTTGTTAGCAGAGGTGGGTAATCCAGGTCCAAAGAATAAAAGTCCTCCCCAAGGTTTGGCCATGGTTCTCTAGTCCCTTTTCTTTATATCCATTAGATGTAAACAGGCTTTTTTCTTACCGCGCTTTTAATGTTGACATGTTGAATGCCTGTTTGCCATTTCAGGTGTCTGTAGTAATGGATGCAGTATGCAAAGTGCACATTCAACTTTAGATTATTGGATATTCAATGGAATTCTGATGTTTTCGTTTTCGTGAATAGCTTAAGGTTGTAGCATTATCTGTCTTCTCTTTGATCTTCTCAAGATGCCCTCTTGATCCACACACACACTGAGGCAATGAGCCAGTGGCAGATGGACATGCACAGGGAGATGACATAGGCAGGGGCGGACTGAGACAAAAAAACAGCCATGGCATTTTGGGGTAGAATGGCCCACCACATACAGTTACACACACCACCCATCTTTGCGCTCCCATGAATGTGTATACCAACAAAGTAATATTCACTAAAAGTAGTATTCAACAAAGTAGTGTGCAATAAATTGTGTGTAGTGCCCATTTGCTCTCTGGAATTAAATAGCTACCCTGGGTCCTTTGTACAAGGTGTAATCTCTTACAAAGTAAGTTTAAGCTTTAAACCTAAAGTTTCAGCTTTAAAACTATGAGCTGTTCTTGTTCTGTCTTTTATACCCTACGTATTATCTGCTTTTAAATTCTTATCTAGAGATGACTCTATGAAAGTATGTTAACTAGATTACTCTTACCTTACACTCACACATAAATATAATCAAAGTCACACACCAAAATACAAAATAATGAACCATTTACTTCGATGGATAATCAGTTAGATAATAGCACAGCACTTAAAGATCCTTTCAAGTCATTTCAAATTCAGTTATACCCTTTTACATCCAACAGAAGTATTCCTGTACACATAAGATCCTTCTCTTTAAGTTCTCAAGCATATACACTCAGATACTTTTATCACTAAGCTCAACTTAAACAATTAACCCCCATGTTATTCACCGTTGTAGGCCTGTCCATGCTTGTGAGCGTGGTAGCCTAAAACAACATGGCCGCTTCACTGCAATGGGCCAAAATAAATAAATGAGTCATGCACACGGGGCTTTGGAATAATGAGGAAGAGAAGACGGCCCCGGCGCAGTCATCCTCGATGTCATTTGAGTCTCATGCACACAGAACTGTGTTTTGGAAACGCTGGGCTACGTCGTTAGCAGTCTGCCAACCTCTTAGCTCAATCCTTGCACTGGCACAACTAGCCACCCCGCCACTAACACACGTAAACTCAGACAGGCTTTCAAAGTTCAGTCCAAAATTTCACTCAACCAATTACGAGCTGTTTCACCAAAATAGTCATATTAATGATCTGGCTGATCACTTGCAGTCACTAAAATAGTGTCTGTTTTGAATACACTCGCTATGTGTTCTCAGCTCGCTATCGCCTCTCCTTCCTCTCAGCTCCGCCCTCCTCCCAAACTCTTTCCTTCCCCACATTTCTCATTGGTACAGAAAATAACAACATTATCCTGCTCTGCTTGTGTGTGTACGCTACACAATTCAGCAGTAGCCTAACTCCACTTGAAATAACACGCGAAGTCAGGTTGTGGCGTATAACTCCTTTTAATTAGTGCTTATTTCCTCATGGAGTAAAACTGAAATACAAATGACATAGCTACAATTAACTTAGCATCATTAGCACCACAAACTGGATTCAATGCACACACATTAGCATTAGCACACAACTGCCAAAGTATTCGTCTACAGCAAACATTTCCGCAAAATATACATAAAACATAACCCTACAGTTCAATACAAATGAACACTTACAGATGGTGGTGTCGATGGATAAACTTAGCCACATGTGATCCGCTAGGAACTAAAACAAAATGGCTGACTTCCTGTCACTTCCTGAAACTGATTTTCAAAATAAACTCGTTTCAAAATAAAATCAGTTCATTACATAGAGCGCCTATATTGCAATAAACTAAGAACGGAACAAACATAATATACATACTTACTTCCCAGAACATAACATAAAATATTCTTACAAAATTCCCAGTATTAAGAAAAATATGTATATATACATTTACTAAACCAAAAATAAAATAATACAAATAACACTGCCTGGAAATACGTAACTGAACATTACATACACTTTCACTTTGGCATTAACTGAACAATACAAATGAATTTAAAGTTTTTTACCATTACCAAATATTTATTCTATTCATGAACGTAATACCTATGGACTATTTTTCACAGGGGTACATGTGAACTTACCCCATCAAAAATGATGCAGCTGAATCTTTTAATGAATACTTGGGAAATGTGTGTGCTCTGTGTGTGCGTATGTGAGAGAGAGAGTTTAAAAAGTGTGGCTGTATTTCGTGTCTGTATATTTTTCATAAAGACCTACAGAAAAGCTGCCTCTAACACCCTGCCCCAGAAGTTGCAACTACTCACCCCACAACCAATAATAGATAATTTACTGTGGTCTCACTGTTAATGTTGACGAATGATGGTTAAAAATATAATGTTCTCACTTTCAATAAGACGATTTAGTTCAGCATGGAAGACATAAAAGAAATTGTCTATTGTTTTGGCCCGTGTACACAATGTGTTACACAAAGCCGTTCTCCTAGTGGTAACACTGATGATATTATTAGCTTAGTTCATAAATGTAACAACACAAACAAGCATGGCTGTAAAACAATTGTCTTATTCGTGTGTTATCAGCATAACTTTGCAAACAGCTAGTTTATTAATCACAATTAACTGTCTAGTATCGCACACATTTACCAAGGGGGGTTAATGAGTTCCTCATTAGTGAAAGCAGTCCAGTTTACTGCAGGTTCACTACCGCCACCGCCAGCATCATCAGCCAAAATGGGGAGGTGTTTAAAAATATGACTGGGCCAGCCCCATGCCAGGAAGGAAAAGAACCAATGGGCTGTAGATTAGTGTTTCATGGGCCGGTGGTCAGGAAATAAACTCCTGTGCTGACTGTTTTGTTGAATGCATTACACATGCACAGGGACCAAAGCGAAAGGAGTTGGTGTTTAAAAAGTTGATTGGGCCAGCCCAGTGTCAGTTGGGCCGCCGATCATATGGGCCGTTCAGCCCAATAAATAAATAAATAAATAAACAGTCAGCCCAAATAGCACGTCAGCCCACCGGGGAAATGCCCGCTACGCCAGATGGTCAGTCCCCTGGACATAAGCTACTACTAGGAAAATATTTGCATGTGTGTGTTTACGTGTGGGAGAGAGGAGCAAATATACGAATTAGGGTGGGAGGGGGAAGGGTAGGAGGTGTCTTTAACTTAGTAAACATGCACCAGAACCCCTCCAAGCTGTGTCCATATTTATAGGCATCAAGATAAACAGCTTTAATATCTAACATTGTGATGGCCTAGCAACAGTTGCCTTTGCCCATTTAGAGCGGACTGGTAGCAGCCAGCCTTTAGTAAGTTTGCTGACCTCTCCCTTGGCCCCAGTGCCCTAGTCTTCTTTAGCTTTAACCTCCAGCAAGGCCTGGAACAATGAGTTTGAAGCTTTAAAAAAAAAAAAGTCCCTGCAAAAGCTGAGTTACAATGCCACACTAATGCACTGTTATGCCATTTTAATCCTCTATAGAACTGGCCTGACCTTCTGCCCTCTCCTCCAGTAAACTCACCAGCAACTTGCTTGCTGACCCAGGCAACTCAGCCCCACTCACAGTATTCACTAATCCACCCCCCATCTCCAGCCTGCTCCTCAACACTCATATTATAAGGTAGTATGAAGCTGAGAAAGTAATTCAGATTGGGATCGCAATCACTCAATTAAAATTAGTTGCTTAAATTCAACAGAAATTTACTTGGCCAGCAAATCAAAATGGAATAAGTTGTCTGTTTTCATCATTAAGATGCATGATATAAAAACTCTCACAGCATGATAGTGGATCTGTTAGACACTCCCATTTCAGTGCATGCTTTGGACCCATACATGTGGTTTTATAGTCTCTTTAGAAGCTTCTTAAAGTATTGGAGTTTTTGCAAAGCTATCCATAGTTATTATCCAAAAGTGTATTTTTATTGTTTGGCCTTCATAAGAATGTATACTTAGTCTTCAAAATAATCTGATTACCTGCTTATTAAAGGGCCCATATCTGATCATTTTTCTTGTATGCTATAGTTTTCCTAGCTTTATGTTTGATGCTAGTAAGGGTTTTGGTACCGAAAGCAGTTACTGATTTTGTTACTGTGTTTTACGTCACAAAGCAACATTAAATTGTGCATGACACTTTGTTCTGTTCATATGCATTTTACCAGCCATAACTCCTGCTTCTATGCCTGTCATTGTCAAATACTAATAAGTTGCTAGAGTGAGCAAAAATACACATGCTTTGAAGTTGTATTTCCATCACAGCTGGATATCTGTTGGATATTGCCTGATCGATCAAATGATTAATGGAGAAGCCTCTTGGGATGGGCCGAATCAATTAAAAATAGATACCACAGTAGTCAGGAGGACTGATTGAAACACCAAATGCATTAATTATGGACTGAAGACAGTTTTCCTTTGGCGAGCGATGTTGATGATTAAAGCATATTTGCAGCAAAGCCATTTCCATTTAACTTCTAAGTTGAAGTCTTTGCAACTGACAAGAGTCATTGCTTAGCTGGAAAGCTATACACCTGGAAAATCTTTTCAGAACACACAGAAGTAGTCATTTCTAAATGTTAAGAACAATGAACACAAATTAGCTGAGAGTAGAGGGTGCACTGAAAAAAAAACTTGCCTAGTCCATTCTCCAGATTTACAGTAGTTTAGTTTATCATCAGAACAACCTTTTTTGAGAAGTTGTTGCGTGCAGAGAACATACAAAACCATCTTTAGTCATTTCCTTTCCACTCCTTTTTGAACATATTGAAGCTATTTTAGCTGGAGCTTGACTGATGGCTGTTTGTGGGGATGGATTATTTGTAACTGTGCCCTTCAGATGAATTCAACAGAAAGAAATAGAAAGGATGGGCACCAGAGTACAGGGAACTAAACTGAAATTGTACTCAACATTACTGACCATTCAGGTCTTTGATTTTTTCCCTCTCTGCAAACTAGTGCTTTTGAATCATTAAGTCACCCTTCAGCACAGAACATGTTCTTTATTGAGCATATTTCTCAGTGTGGCAGTTATGTGCTAAAATCTAATTACTTGGGTCGAAGCAGTGTTCTTTATTTTTTTGTGATCATTTGCTGGTTTCAGCTTGACAGATGAAGGAAGTTGTGTTATGATGTGCAACAATACATGCAGTCATAATCTTGAGGCAACAGTGACATTTCTACTGCTATTAGGCTAACAGTTTGAGCAGGGTTTAAGGTCTGACTCAAATGTGACATAAATCAAGCCAACCTCTTTTGAATATCAACAAAATAATTGAATAGTTCAAACATTCAGGAGTCGCTTCAGCATTTTTTGTACATATTGGACATTGTTCATGCACAGGCTTCGCTGTTTTGTCAGGCATAATCTGCCTTTGACTTGAACAATGCTAAGCTACAGCTGAAACCAAATATTTACTTCACTTCAGAAAAAAAACACAAACTTTTTTTTTTCTTTACCGTCAAACATTAAATCAGAGTAAACTTTCTGTTTTAGATCAATAAATATTAACATATTTTTTGCATTTCTTAAATGTCAGAATCGAGCCAGGGAGAATTTTTATGCATTTTTTTTTATCACTTTCATCAAAGTCAGAAGTATACATACACTAAGTTTATTGTGTCTTTAAACAAAAAGAAAACTCCAGATGATTCCATTATGAGCTTTAGAAGCTTCTGATAGGTTAATTGATTCCAAGTGAGCTAATTGGGGGCACACCTGTGGATGCATATAAAGGCACACCTCAAACACAGAGCCTCTTTCTTTGACATCATGGAAAAATCAAGAGAAATCAACCAAGACATCAGAAAAAGAATTGTGGACCTCCACAAGTGTGGCTCATCCTTAGGTGCAATTTCCAGATGCCTGAAGGTCCCATGTTCATCCGTTCAGACAATAATATGCAAGTATAAAAAACATGGGAATGTACAACCATCATACTGCTCAGGAAGGAGACAGATTCTGAGTCCCAGAGAGGAATGTTTTTTGGTGCGAAATGTGTGAATCAACCCCAGGACAACAGCAAAAGACCTTGTGAAGATGCTGGCTGAAATTGGTAAGACAGTGTCATTATCCACAGTAAAACAAGTCCTGAGCTGAAAGGTTACTCATGGAGGAGAAAGCCATTACTTCAAAACCACCATAAAAAAAAAAAAAACTACAGTTTGCAACTGCACATGGGGACAGAAATCTTAATTTCTGGAAACATGTCCTGTGATCTGATGAAACAAAAATTGAACTGTTTAGTCATAATGATAAACGGTATATTTGGAAGAAAAACTGCAAAGCTTTGAAGCCTCAGACCACCATCCCAACTGTGAAGTATGGGGGTGGTAGTATAATGTTGTGGGACTGCTTTGCTGCAGAAGGGACTAGTGCACTTCACAAAATAGATGGCATCATGAGAAAAGAAAATTATGTGGATATATTGAAGCAACATCTGAAGACATCAGCCAGGTTGTTAAAGCTTGGGTGCAAATGGGTCTTCCAAATGGACAATGACCCCAAGCATACCTCCAAATTAGTTACAAAGTGGCTGAAGGACAACAAAGTCAAGGTATTGGAGTGGCCATCACAAAGCCCTGATTTCAATCCCACTGAAAATTTGTGGGCGGCACTGAAAAGGCGAGTGTGAGCAAGAAGGCCTACAAAACTGACCCAGTTACATCAGTTCTGTCAAGAGTAGTGGGCCAAAATTCCAACAAAATATTGTAGAAAGCTTGTGGAAGGATACCTGAAACGCTTGGCCCGAGTGAAACCGTTTCGGGGCAATTCTACCAAATACTAAGGAAGTATATGTACATTTTTGACTGATAAAAGTAATAAAAAAAATCCATAAAATTCTCTCTTTATTCTGACATTTAACACATACAAAAAAGATGTTAATATTTATTGATCTAAAACAGAAAAATTTACTCTGATTTAATGTTTGACAGTAAAGAAAAAAGGTTGTTTTTTTTTCTGAAGTGTATGTAAATATCTGGTTTCAACTGTATGTGTAACCCGACCTTGATGTTCTTTGTCCCAGAATTCTTTTGTATGGCAATTCCTCAACACAATGCTGGACGTCTCCTGACAGCAGATGACATCATGCTTCATCTGGACAGGCCTTTGATCCAGTCGCAGCCATGTGTGGCTGAAGGTACACCTATGACTTCGATTAAATCATTCTGGCTGTAGACTACAGTAGACCAGTATCATCCTATAAATGCATGCTGCAAAACTAAGGAAAAATGTAGGTTGAAAATACACACACACACACACACACACACATACACAAGAGCCTGCCTTGACTCTCAGCACCCAAGTAGCGGAAGCACTTGAACAGTGTAACTGTGGGCCAGAGCAACAATGGCCAGAGCAGACACAGCAAAGAGTGAAACATTCAATACAGTTGTAAATGAACCACGGCTCTCTGCACAATTGCCCCAACCATCTTTTAAAGACACATACAACATGGTGAACATGAGGGCACTCAGGGTAACATTCTTACCACACACAAAAAATAAAGAGCCCATTTTCCAGCAGGGGAATTGTTTGTCAAATGGAGTTTGAATGGATTTTACTGAGATGCCGAAATCACATTTAAAGCTCAATCATGAGACTCTCGGTACATGTCCAATTGCTGACCAGTGACATGAATAATTGTTTGAAATAGTCAATAGGCCGGATGATCCAGGGTGTATGTGTGTGTTTCCGTGTGTGTGCATGTGTTCACATGTGTGTTTGTGTGTGTTTGCACAGGTTTTTATAAATTGGGCTGTATTTTTTATAAACTCAGCAGTAATTGCTAGATGTTGGGGATGGAGGATGGTGTTTGAGGGAGATGGTTGGACTCAGAGGTGAGTCCAGCCATCTCTCTCAAACTATATACTTTGCAGTTTTGAGTCTTGGTAGTCACACTCCTTGTTTGAAAGGCTCATTGACCCAGCCGACTCTGAAGCTTCTTTCTCCTTGAAGGATACTGTTAGAGGTTAGAGTTCAGCTTCCTTTGCCTTAATCTGCAAGACATGTGGCAAAATCCATTGGGAGATGGCCTGAGACTGACAAGAGAATGACCTTGATGTAGTGGTGTAGAGGCACGATACCCAGAGGAACAGAAAGTCCTGGCTCAGGTTAAGAGCACACAAAACACTATTGCTCATTTTTTCTCATCTTAATTAAAACTGATCAGCTCTGAGCAAAGGTGGATGCAAACCAGCTTTTCTTGTGCATCGTTAAGTTTTTGCTGTTCAGGCATCAGCAACTGACAATGATGTGTGCCCACCATAAGAATGTGAGAATGTTTCTGAAATCCTGAAGTGCACCTGTCAATCATGGTGTGCTCAAAGAACCCCTCAGTTCACCCCATGAAGAACATGCTTACTGCGATGCATTTCTCTAATAGAGCCCAATGGGCTCTCTAAATAATTTCATACATCGAGCCACTGTTGCAGTTTGAGTGGTGAAGGGTTCTTTTGTTTGTTTTATTTTAGTAATTTTTACCTAGTTCTAGCAGGCTGTAATTGGTGCCTGCATGATTCCAAACCTGCTGACAGATAAAATGAAGAAACATTTATAACACTTGTCTCCAAAGGTCATAGGCAAATTGAGCAAATTAACTAAATATCAGCATTCCTGATATTAGTATTACACAAATGCTTTGTGATGGTCTGGAAGCATCCGTAGTCTACTGCAGGGGTTTAGCCTGCTTGTTTCTCAGTACATATAAGAGTCATTGGGAGCAATGACCTCTTATTCTCATTTTGGAGTATGCAAGATTAGGGATTTATTTGAAACCATTGCATTGTGAGATTGTGTTACTGAGCTACTACTGGGTAAGGAAATTAAATGTATTGTGTATAAATGTATTGCATTTTGTCGTTTCTTAGGATTAGTCATAAGTCCTGAAAAATGGTCAGAAATTAGGACCAACGGTGCAGTCTACATCATTCCAAGTAAAAACATTCTCATACCTGCAGGAACTTGCATTTCTTTCTCATGAGATGGATTGTGCTCTGAATGAGAAATATAAGAGGAAAGGAGGCTGCTTACGAAGGCTTTCCCAGGTGGCTGTACTCAACGTGTAATTATGAAGTGTTGAATGCAGCCCACATTTTGAGTGCACTGGTTTAATTCCGGTGTAACGCCTGTTGAAAGGAGGGTTTGTGTGTGTAGTGGCACCATCACCATCAAAATACTTTGCAGTTTTGATGTTTGTGTTGCAAGAAGTGGTAGCTGACTGCAGTGCATTTAACTTCTTTTCAACTCTTGCCACCTCCAGCTCTGCTTCATATTTTTTTGTCAGTGCCACAGTCTCCAAATCATACAATATACCTGGTCTCACTACCGTCTTTTACTCCTTCCCTTTCACTCTTGCTGGTACCTGCCTGTCATAAGTTCATCTTTCTGCTCATCAGTCCACAGAATATTATCCCAAAATTCTTGGGGATCATCAAGACATTTTTAGCAAGTATGAGGTAGTGTCACGGACCTGGAGTAATACATTCAGAATGCCATTGCTGTAGATCAGCTTCTGCAACAGAGTCGTCGCCCAGCAACCGTTGCTCCTCCCCTACCACCAGTGACCACGCCCCAGCAGCCCAACTCAGTCCCGGAGCTTGAGCCGATGCAGCTCGGGAGAGCACCCCTGTGGTCCGCAGAGTAACAGCACAGCCTACAGGCCCCTTTGTGTTTCCTCTGTGGTGAACAAGGGCATATTATCTCATTCTGTCCCACTCATCCTGCTAAGAGGCATGTAGTCATTTCAAATCTCTCTCTCTTCACTGCTGAACAATTCACTGTGCCAGTTCTGCTCTTAATTGATTCTCTGTCTGTGTTTGCCACAGCGTTGGTAGATTCCGGAGCCGCAGGAAATTTCATTGACTACAACTTGGCTGAACGAGTAGGAGGACCTTTTATTCCATTAAACACACCACTCCCAGTACATGGCTTGGACGGGCGACCTCTAGGCACCGGGCTCATCACCCATCAAACAACCCCAATAAAGTTGCAGGTCGGAGCTTTGCATCAAGAGATTCTCTCATTTTTTGTTATTACATCTCTAGTAGTATTAGGGCACCCCTAGCTGGTTGACCATGACCCTCGTATTTCCTGGGCTGATAGATAGATCAAATCATGGAGCCCCAACAGAAACGGAAGCCATGGATCAGCATGTGGAGGAAGCTTTCGCCACTGGTATCATCCGAACCTCTATTCTAGCTGCCTCAGGTTTCTTTGTTGTCGGAAAGAGTAACGGTGGTCTCCGATCCCATAGATTATTGGGCCCTAAATAAAGACACCATTAAATTCCGCTACCCCCTTCCTCTTATTCCTTCTTCCCTTGAAAAACTCCGCAATGCAGCTGTTTTCACAAAACTTGACCGCCAAGTGCATATAATTTGAACCATATAAGGCACTGAGTACCTTGTAATGCTGTTCGGATTAGTAAATCCTCTGTCCGTATTCCAGTCTTTCATGGATGAGATTTTCAAAAACGTGTTAGAAATATTTATGCTTGGTCATACTGTTATACTGTTATACTGTGTATACTGTAAAACTTATGATGTTTATATACTGGTCATATTGTCTATACTGTTTGCACAACTCCTTAGGAATACACAAACCTTAAGAATGTATACTCAGGCTGCTATTTTTCACTTGTCTCACACCGTTTTATACTGTTACACTGTTTATACTGGCTATTCTTTTTATACTATTTACACATTTTCTCAACCGTTGCACACCTTTGTCTTACTATATGCATAGTGAGCTGTCCACACACTCAGGACAAGTGAAATCGCACCCTTACATAATTTTATATTTATTTGGAATGTCTTGTTTTGTTTACAATGTCTTATGGCTCTTAAAATATATTGTGACGAGCTGGCATGTCACTTTGGCTCCCATGAGCCTTTGTGGGGCAGATGAGTGGCCAGTTGGCCAAGTTGTATGTGTTTGGGGAACATTTTAGAGGGTGGGTAGATGCTTGTGTGTAACTGTTTAGTGTTTTATGTGTGATTGTGTGTGTTATTTTGTGTGTTTGAGCCCCTCTCACCAGTCACCCTCTTTCTGAGTGTTATCTGCTGGGGCTGGGTGACAGGCGAAACGTGGACCTGCACTGGAGTTGGGAATGATGCTGGGCTACGCCATTTGGGGGTGCAGTATACTCTGCTGTGAGTCTGTTGGACACACATGCCACATTGGTGTCAGAAGTGGGATGGAGCAGCTAACAAGGGAATTGACGCGCTGATGGAGTGAGCACAGCGAGGAGCGAGCCGACGAACCGAGGGTTCTGCCTTCCTCGGATATCCAGATGGTGCTAGTGTAACTCGGAGACCAGCGTGCCGCCCAGAGGAAGGATACAGTACTCCTGTGTTGGGCCGGACAAGAAAGGACAGCAGGGAAGCGGAGGCCACGCAGCCAGGACCCCGAATGGCCATCAAGCTGCCGCGCTTCGATGGGAAGGCACCGCTGGAGCCATACCTGGTGCAGGTCGAGCTGGCGGCATGGCACAACGAATGGAACCCGAGTGAGGGCATGGTCCACCTCACCATGGTCCTGGTCGACCGACCGCTCAGTGAGCGCCGGGACTTTGGGCAGCTGGTGGTGGCGCTACAGCAGAGATTTGGCTGGTGGGAAAGTGAAGACCACTCAAAGTGAAGAGTTGAGTTGCTGACAGCGAAGGGACGGCGACAGACCTGGAGAGACCAGCAGAACTTCGCTCGCCGAGGATACCCACGGTTTGCTCCGGGGATGCCAGAGGAGCTGGTGCTGCTTGCCTTTCTCCATGCCCTCTCACCAGAATGACTGCAGCAGCACGTGTGGCTGACCCTGCCCACTCTGACAGCAGCGGTAGCAGAAGCGGAGTGCGCAGAGGCCATCTTAGCTGCCAAGGCAATGTCGTTCCTGGACAGGTGAGTGGCAGCCAGCGGACAGAAGGTGGGGAAGCCCCCGAGTGGACTGTGGTGGCCGGTGCAGATGGAGTATCCCCTTGAGCAATGCGCCCACTCCAGCCAAGGATGTGTTATCGCTGTGGACAGCCGGGACGTCTAGTGTGGAACCGCCCGGCCCCAACTCCCAGTGGGGAGCAGCAACAGCCGACAGAAAGCTCCCAGAGGGCAACACATTCCGCTACCCGCCAAGACCCTGCAAGACTCCAGCAACCACGGGTGGGGCGTCTGGGGAACACCGAGGGCCTTTATGTGGAGTGTGTCGTTGAAGTGTCGGTCGGCACCGGCTCCATCATCACAATGGTAAGGCCAGGCATACTGCCCCACACACAGTGATGGTCTCCACCTGGCTGGAAGGAGATGAGCGTGTAGCTTGTTACAGTGACCAGTGCACACGTTAAGATGCGAGGAAGGAAGCAGCTGGCCATCACGGTGAATGAAGTGACAGTCAGACAAGAGGTGTGGCTCACGGACGTGGTGGAGCCGTGCATCCTGGAGCTGGCCATGCTGGCGCAACTAGTGGCAACAGTGGAGGTCGCAGCAAGACGACTCCACTTCGGCGCTCGAATCAGTGCGCCCCAACCGAGCGGCCCGGAGGCCAGAGCGGTGGTAAACGAAACCCGCATGGTGGGAGAACAAGCCCACAAGATACGACAGGTGGTTGAGGAACTGCTGTAGCGAGACCAGGTCATCCAAGCAGCAGGGCTGCAGCGGAGTCCAAGAAGGCACGCACGGTGTGGGAAGAAGGACCCAACGAAGCTGTGTATTGTGGACACGGACGCGAGAGGTGACGGCGTCAGAGCTTTGCTGGTTGTGTCAGTCGCGAAGGAGCCACAGGGTGTGGCCACAATGTGGCGGAAGTGAGCAGGTGATGTGCGATTTCGCACCCCGGGACCTGGTCTGGGTTTACTGTCCCTCCTGGAAAAAGAGGCGGAATCCAAAGCTGGATGACCACTGGAGTAGGCCAGGAGAGGTCCTCGAACGCCTCGGCGAGGTGGTGTACCGAGTGCGTTTGAGGAGCCACCACAAGGCTGTAGTCCTACACAGAGACAGACTAGCACCGTATCAGCCACAGGCTGGTGTGAGGGATGCTACTGGGCAGGACACTGACCAGACTGAGCCAACAGAACCGTGGGGTGAGTTGATGGACCTAGGGGGCAGGGAGCGAGTGGTGAGGGCTCTATTTCTGCCCAGAAGGACACACCACGAGCTCCCCAGAGGCACAACCTGCCAGCTCGTCTGAAAGACTTTGTGTGGACTCAGGGGGTGGCTGTGGACGGCGCTCCCCGTCGGAGGGAGCTGTGTGATAAGCTGGCATGTCACACTGGCTCCCATGAGCCTTTGCAGGGTGGGCGAGTGGCCAGTTGGCCAATTTGTATGTGTTTGGGGAACATTTTAGAGGAATATCAAGGATTTGCAATGCTTCCTAGGATTTGCCAATTACTACTGCTGATTCATCTGCAATTTCAGCTGGGTTGCCGAACCGCTCACCTCTTTATCATGAAAATCATCTGGTAAGCTGTTATGGACTCCCCAGGCCAATAAGGGCTTCCAGACTCTAAGGGATTTGAAGTGGCTTAACCCTCGCTAGGCCAGATGGACGCCATTATTTTCCAGATTCCAGTTCATGGTCTCATACCGACTGGGCTCAAAGAACACCAAGGCTGATGCTCTCTCACAGCAATATGATGAGAATAAGAGACCTGTCACCATCACCACCATCTTGCCTCCTGCCTGTATTGTGGCTCCAGTCCGATGAGAGGCAGTTGAACAAATAGAAGTGGCCAGACCCCTGAAGGTAAATTGTGTCTCCATAATACCCTGTAATACCCTGTTGCAGTGGCACATACAACCCTGGCACTGGTCAACCTGGAGTCACAAAAATGATAGAGCTACTCCCTTGTAAATTCTGGTGGTCCTCACTTCAGGAGGATGTAACAGATTTTATACTGTCCTGTCCTGTCTGTGCACAATTTAAGACCCCATGAAAGGCTTCTGACTGGACTCTTGGAACCACTATCTCTTCCCTGACATCCTTGGTCACATCTGGCCATTGATTTTATCACAGACCAGGTCTATCAAAGGTGTTAGAAACAGCTGACTTATTGGTGAGGGAGGTTTTTCAGCTATTTGTCATCCCAAAGGATATAGTCTCAGACGGTGGTCCCCAATTAACCTCTCAGGTTTGGCAAGGTTTTTTTCTCGTTTGGGGGTTGATGTCAATTTGACCAGCCCCAGAGTAACAGCCAAGCCGAAAAACTCAACCAAGAGATTCCTTCAGATTCCTTCATGCATATTGTTCCCAGAATCAGCATTTGAGGGCAAAATACCTATTCTGGGCTGAGTATGCTCAGAATTCATTACAACATTCTCTTATACTCACCCCTTCTCAATGTGTTCTAGGGTTTAAGCCTCCATTTTTGCCTTTGGAGTCTGTTCCAGTGGTGTGCGACTGGTTCTGTAGGAGTGGTCGGGTCTGGAAGGCTTCACATGTCCATCTACATTGTGCTGTCCCTTGATAGAAACTTCACGTGGACCACCGGCGTTGACCAACGCCCCTGTTCCAGCCAGGACAATAGTCTGGTTGTTGACGAGAGATCGTAAATTGAGACTTCTGTCAAAAGAAATTGTCACCCTGGTATATAGGCCCATTCAGAAATGTACAACACATCAACCCTGCCTCCTGTCATCTCCAGTTGCCTCACAGGTATTGAATTTCACTCACCTTTCATGTCTCACTGCTTAAACCAGTGTTTTGCAGTCCTATGCACCCGTCAGACATTGGATTGTCGGTCTCCTCCCTCCTTGGATATGGACAGTGATGGAGCTTACCAGGTCCGAGAGATTCTTGACTCACGTCAGCAGAGAGGTTGACTGGAGTACCTCATTGATTGGGAGGGCAACAGACCGGAGGAACAGTCATGGGTGGCCACTGATGACGTCTTGGCTCCAATTTTCATTGCTGATTTCCACAGTTCCCACCCTGCTTATTTGCCTCAGCCATCTGGAGGCTCCTGTGAAGGGGGATACTGTAAGGCCTGGTATGGAATCAGCGCTGGAGTCCCAGTCAGATGCTACCGGACAGACACTCCAGGATTTCACACAGGCCCATAAGGCAGAAATCAGGATCACCTGAATACTAGGCTCAGGTAGTACATATAGATCTTCAGGACGATCTACCTGTGCAAAGTATACTAAGCCCTGCCTAGTTACTGAGTGTTCTCTGTGTTCTGGATTTATTCCCTGTATTTCTCTGACCTATTTCTGGACCTTAGATTACCCTTGTGCCTAGTGGACTTGACTTTTACTGCCTATTGATTAGGTTTTCTGGATTTGTACTTTTTTCTACGTTTTTGGATTTTTTGCCTTTTGTCTTTGTGTACTCTGCATTTGAATCCATATCCGTGTTTGTTACAGATGGGCCTTTATATTTGTATTCCCTTGCAACTCTTGGATCCCATTTTCCCCTGTCTCTTTCTAAGTCTGGAAAGAGACTAATTGTTCCAAACTGCCAACTACATTTGGTTATTCTCAGGGGGTTGAGTATCCTAAAGGTGAAATTACTTTTATACACATGGGCAGCACCTTCTACAATTTTGTGAATGTCTTCTTTAAAAACTGTGTATTTGAGGACATATACAAATTTTTGTCTGGAAAAAATCGTTCTCTGGTTCTAATGTGACATACCACCAATTTAAGGTTTATCCTAGAACTTTGCATTTTAAGAGCACTATTGAAATTGACTCATCAGACACAGCCAATCATATTCTAGTTAACCTGTTACTTAAGCTACTTCTGATCTTCGCCATTTGTCTTAGGAGTGCTTTATTACTGATGTATTCATAGCTAAGTGTCACATGCACA
This sequence comes from Hydrocynus forskahlii, assembly GCA_037974365.1. Taxonomy (NCBI): domain Eukaryota; kingdom Metazoa; phylum Chordata; class Actinopteri; order Characiformes; family Alestidae; genus Hydrocynus; species Hydrocynus forskahlii. The sequence continues at coordinate 17,471 of JBBPCX010097359.1, forward strand.
AGTCAGGTGACGCGCAAAGGTCAGAGGAAATGAGCGCGTCACAGGGTATATAAACAGGAAACGGGATTTCCTCTTTACTCAGTCATTGAGTTCCATATCGCCCTGCCAGCTCAACTTCTCAACTCAAGTGAGTACAGAGTACAGAGTGTGAACGAAGATTCCGGTGGGAATCCTACTCTATATTTAGAGCGTTCGCAGAGCAAAGAGCATGACGAAACCAGCCCTCTCGCTTTTGTCCGCGCTTGGGCTCATCCAGCACGCTACACGGGCGAACTTCAGCAGCGAGGTACGTTCTTGTTCACTCCTACATCTGTGACACTAAGTATCACACTATACCTGCAGGCTTTGCTTTGTTGGCTTTGCTTTGTTATTCTTGCTTCTGTCTTTGAAGACTTCTTGTAATCATTGTGAGGGGGTTGGAGCAGTGCTGTTGTGAGTTGGCTATCATACTTATTAAGCAGCCCATGCTTGGAATATGAGTACCTGAGAGGAGAGGTCTCTCGCCAGAGATCGCTCTCCTACACTCCAGTAAACACTGCCAGTTGAGAGTGGCCTAACTATCACATACTTTCTAGAGAATCATCTCTTTAAACGTGTGAAGCTTTTAGTTTCCAAGCTGGCACCCACATATTCAGCCCACACCCACTCATGCACAGCACCCTTAAGGACAGACATTTCATCTTTATAAAATAGCAGACCTTCTTGGAGATTTCAGCTGAATGTGGAACACATTCGATTGACCACCAGGTTGTTACTATTTTCATACAGACATTTGAAGAGATTAAACTAATTTGTATTTCATAGACTTGATTACTTGCGCGGTACTGTTAACATAAACTCCTTAAATACAGCAATCAAAGTGAGAGAGTAACCATCTGAACTTCATTATTCAACAGCGGTGTCTATCACACATGTAACAACAAAGTAGACTTCAGTATAAGGGCAGCTTTTATGGCAGTTTTAATGATGTTAGAAAAAAAGGAATAAGAGTGAAATCAACAGTATATACCATCCTCATCATTATTAGTATGTTTATGATTTATAAAAGCCACTTATTCTGGCACTCTTCCATTTGATTCTCAGAAATAACCTTGGTGATCATCTCAATCATTGCCAGTTATTTCAGATCACAGCCTCAACTTATTGCTTCATGCAAGTGTTGTGTGTGTTGCACCCCTGAAAAGGGGGAAATTAGGACATCAATAAAAGACCACGCGAACTCGTACTGCTGTCTGTGTGTGGAGCTGTATTGGCTGTGTGATTTCTTTCTTTCAACAATTATCACAGGCGTAACAGAATTGTGGATAAATAAAAACATTAATAGAATAAATCACATCAACAAATGTTCAAAACCAGTATTACAAGTAACACTTCATGTAATACAATTCTTTTAATTTAACACTCATGTCCATGTATTCACTTACAACTGGAGCATGAGTCATTTCTTTATGAGAATACTAATCCTTTTAGTTTCCAATGCCAACGAGTCCTTCAGAAACATTTCCACATTTCATGAACAAGATAACAATTCAGTTAACGCGTCCCATTCCCAATCACTGAACCCACTGCAAAATACAAATAACATGAACTCTTTTGCACACAACCCTTAGTTTCAATTAATATCGTATAAAAATACATTTTCGCTCAACCTTAAATGCTATGTGATATACATTATTTTAGCTCCACATTTTCACGTTTTCACAGAAATAACTGACCTCATGAAAACAGTATCACTTTAACTTAGAATGAAAATACATTGTGGTTATTTCATACCTGAAAAGGGGGAAATTAGGACATCAATAAGACCACACGAACTTGTACTGCTGTCTGTGTGTGGAGCTGTATTGGCTGTGACGCACAGCATCGTTCGTGTCAGCTACTACCTACAGTTTTTGATTTCCCCTTACTGGACACTCCTTGGATTACACTTCAATTATTTTCTTTACAAGTTAATCTACAGGATTCAAGACAATAACCTTAACTGTACTGATCACATCGAATTATATAAATCATACTGATTTTAACTCTTTCTAGTTATATTCACATTGAATCAAATTGATCCTGTAATGTTTTCTCTTTTAAAGATCATTTTGCTCTTTTTAACCACTACATACTCCCCCACAAAATTAGATGTCATCCTGACATCTTGTAATTCATGTTCTGTGTGGTAACAATCTTTTTGATCTTCGTTTCATGTGGACTATGCTATCTGTAGCAAAATCAGTGTTTTCATGTGTCATACAGCAGTCTGTCTGTATGCAAGGTATTGGTAAGGATTATGATAGGGCAATGGGTTTGTCCATGGTGGTACTGTTTGCTGTTCAAAGTAAGGCATATTCCGATACTGCTTACCTTCACTTCTACAACTTGTTTTATAGCAAACGGGGGTTCCAAAGTGATCATAAGTGAACAGTCGAGGGGCTCGTCTTTCTCTCCGAGGTCTAGAGTGTCTCTCATGTAGCGGAGAATCCTTATGTGACACTGGTAATCTTGGATGTCGACCATAAAGAAGGTAAAAGGGTGAGAATCCTGTTACATCACATTTGGTGCTATTATATGCAAAGATCAGTTAATTCAGGGAGTCCTTCCAATTTGTCTTCTGCTTGTCTGTCAGTGTTTTGAACATTTGGAGTAAAGTCCTGTTGAACTGTTCTGTCTGACCATTTCCTTGCGGGTGATATGGCGTTGTTCTGGAACTGATGACACCGCAATTCTTTGTCAACTGAGCTAGAAGCTGATTTTCAAACTCACCACCCTGATCGTGATGTATTCGTTTTGGGAATCCAAATCGCAAGGCATAGTCATTGAACAGGCGATCAGCTACTGTTTTCACAGACTTTGATGTTGTAGGGTACACCTGTGCAAATCGTGTAAACTGGTCGACTATCACCGATATGTATTCATATCCCCCCCTTGCATTTATCTAAATGAAGAAAGTCAACAGATACAAGCTCAAAAGGCTGGGTTGTGATGATATTAGTGAGTGGAGCTCTTGTCTCTTTACAAGGCTTTTTGCCACATAATGTTCAATTTCTTCTCGCATATGGGGCTGAAAGAAGCGGTCTCTTATCAGTGATGTCGTGCAATCAACTCCTTGGTGACCCATTTCATTGTGCAACTTCTTCATCACCACTGTCTTGTATCTTTCAGGTAGGTAGGTCTTCCATTTTAAGACACCATCCTCGTCAAAGTGAAGCTTCTCCCAATCACAAAGAAGACATCAGGCCTGATGGGTAAGAGATTTCATTTGGCAGGCACTAGGTCAGACACCAGTTGATTTATACTTTATTACATGCCCGATGTGTGGATCCTCCCTCTGACTCCGCTGAATTTCCACCACATGAAGAGGCTCACTGTCATCCCCATCAGGCAAACTTGGAGACCAAGCAGATGCTACCAACGGTGAGACATCTTCCTGTACTTCTACAGCTTGTGCCGTGGCTGTAATGCAGTCTGACATTTCCTCAGTATACTGTTCAATCATCTCCGCGATATCTAGAGGCCATCTCGATAAACTGTCAGCATCTGTATTCTCTTGGCCAGGGCGGTAATTTATTGAAAAATGGAAGTCGGCTAACTCCGCTACCCACCTACAGCCGGTTGCATTGAGTTTTGTGCTGGACAGCACATACGTGAGGGGGTTGTTATAACTAAAGACTGTGAATGTAGGTGCGTAGTATAAGTGGTCTCTAAACGAATGGAGGTGGTCATTTCGTTGCAGCTGTGAGAGTCCGAGAGTCCGGTAGTTGATCAACTTTTCCAAGATCTCTTGGTGCTCATCTTTCCAAATTATCGGTTGGTCCGAAGGGACTTTACCTCATTTGGAACTTTGGCAAGTATTTTCCACTCCCGGGGTTCCCTTGAGTAGATCATACAGTGGTCTAGCAATCTTTGAAAAGTCCTTAATATATTGTCAGTAGTAACTTAAGAGGCCCATCACTGTTTGCAGCTGCCCAATGGTACTTGGTCTCTTTGTCTTCTAAGCTCACACAGCTTCCGTATCAGCTGGATCCACTTTGCTACCTTCAGCCGAAACGATTCTTCCGAGATAGCGGATTTCCTTTCTGAACATTCCACATTTACTTGGTTTCCATACCGTCTCAGCTGCTGCAGTACCTCCCACACATGATGGAGATGATCTTCAAAGGACTTATAGATATCATCAAGGTATGGCACACATATCCAGTCTCTCAGACTCTCCAAGCATTCCTCCATACACCTTTGAAAGGCAGCTGGAGCATTCATCAAGCCAAAAGGAATTCGTATCCATTTGTATAACCCCCATGGGGTTACAAATGCAGTCAGGGGCCTACTCTCCTTCGCAATAAAACCTTGATGATATGCTTTGCCCTGATCTAATAGTGAAAACCACAAATTCCCACCCAAGTTGTCAAGGATATCTTGGACTCGGGGAATTGGCTGATGATCAGGATGAGTCTTTTTATTCAGCTCCCTGTAATCTACACAAAGGCGGAGGCTTCCATCCCTTTTCCTAACGCAGACAACAGGTGATGCATAAGATGATGCTGATTTTGATATCCAACCCTGAGCAATCAGATCAAGAAGGTAATCTTTTACTTCTCTATAGAGTGGTTTTGGCAGCTGCCTCAACCTCACATTGGATAGTATTTCATTTTTCCACCACTCATCAATAATACAAACTTGCGATCCAGTGTCCCACAATGCTGTTGTTTTAATTCCATAAATATAACAGTCAATGAGACATTTTGGCACTTAATTCGTTTACCCCTTTATGCCCCTTCTGGTGGCAGTCTTTCTTGTGTTTGCTCCAGTGGTGAGCCTGACACAACTTGGAGCAATATGGAGCTTTGTGGCAGGATGTACACACTCTTAAATTATGACCACCACCCTTCATCCCACACCCTGAGCATTGTTGGTGGGACTCTAGCATTTGGCAGGTTACTCTCTGTCCCGTGGGAGTAACCCTCTCTTGTTTAACTGAGCATTCCTGGACAAGTTTACTGCCCTTGCTGTACAGCCCGCAAAGAAACACTCACTGCTTCCACATCTATAGCAGTGGGTGCAATAATGGTCAGTGTCACTCTGTTGACAGTTGAAGCATCTTCTTTGTTGACTCCTCATTTGGGAAGAGAGACGGTGTGGTGCAAATCCTTGCTGCAACTGAGCTGTTCTCCCTCTCTGTCCTGGATTGTAATTAGGTGAATAGCCAGGGACTGGGCATTCTGGGTGAATAACTGAGGCATAGTTTTGAAAACCTTGCGAGGAAAGACCCTGTTCCATAGCTGTCTGGAGTAACTGAATCGACTCTCTAATCTGTGACACTTCAGCGCTGAGATTCTTTAATAGTGCCATGTCTGATTTTATTTCTCTGAGTTCATCTAGCAAGTCAGGATTATGTTTATCTTTATTTTCCTGAAGTGATGTTTTCCCTTTCTTTTCTACAGGTGCTGAAATGTCGTTGCACTCCGCCGAGTCCACCACCACTGAACGATGCTGAACTGCAAGTTTCTTTTTGTTTTGTCTCTCTGTTTGTCATGCATGCAAGGTTTAATTTCTCCAACAGAAGCTCATCACTTACATCTGTTTGTTGCAGATATGGCTTCAGATCCCCTCTGTTGTAGTCATTCTGCAGACCGGTAAGAACTGTGTGCAGAAACCTGTTTTGCACTAGAGTGGGGTCATATTTGAGACTGGACTCAGCTTCCTGTGATGCAAATAGGATCTTCTGTCTAAGATCTAAAACACGAGTTAGGAAGTTCTGTGGTGTCTCCTTACTGCAGGCCCGGTGCCAGCGGAAAACAAAGGCAATTGAAATGCAGAGAGGGGTGGCAATTTAACCCTTTAGGCGCCAAGGTTTTTCTTTTAAATACTGGTATACTCAACTAATTTGCATATTATGATGTTATAATGAAGTTTATACACCACCAGGCTCGTTTCTCAAATAAACCCAGCCACCATTATCATCGCTATTTCCAGACCTGTTCAGATCTAGATCACCCCAGCTGCCTCTGCTACGTATCCCAGCTCTCTCACACACACTCTCTCACACACAGCCGTGTGTATTACGGAGCCCCCACCTCTCTCACACACACTCTCTCACACACACACTCTCACACACGGCTGCGTGTAGCACGGAGCCCCCACCTCTCTCACACACGGCCGCGTGTAGCGGAGACTCCACCCCTTTGGAGAACTGGATGGGGAGAGCTAGTGCTACAACTAC
>JBBPCX010097410.1:0-20451 GCA_037974365.1 Hydrocynus forskahlii
TCTCTCTCTCTCTCTCTCTCTCTCTCTCTCTCTCTCTCTCTCTCTCCCTCTCTCTCTCTCTCTCTCCCTCCCTCTCTTAATTTATTTAATAACCAGTATTAGAAACTGGAAAGTTGACCAATAATTGTTTTATGGACTACTACACATTGAGGATAAGTGTTTAGTCATTTCTATACTACAGTATGAGCTATTTCCACATCTACAGAGAAAAGTGACAAAAAGAACAGGTTAACGTCCATTTATTGATGCCGCAAACCGTAAATAGTATATCATCAGTAGTCAACTACTAGCTCTGTCTGGGTTTGATTCATTTGGGTTATATCTAACAGATCTTTGCCACTTGAAGCCTATGGACCAGTTTCCCAGACCCAGATTAGGGCTAGGCCTGGATTAGAATTGGTTTTCAATGGAGAATCACTATTAGCCCTGGAATTTCATTTTCCATTAGCATATAACCTACTGCAAATTCTCAGTAAAAAACAAACCTTTTGGGGAATCTTGTAACTGGGATGGTACCCTCAAGGTTATGTGTTCAGTACCTTTAGTCAAGGAATGTAATTGTATAGTGCTGTTTAATTTCTTAAGATGGATTGACTTTGTTTTAAGTGTAGGAACTATTAAAAAAGGGAAAAAATGCACATTCCGCTGAGAAACTGAATACGATGTACCTCTGAAAAAGTATCTTTTATATTTCATGGTTTCTTTTATGGTATAGTTTACTGGCAATGTTATGTTGATATTGTCATTTTGCTTAATGAGTATATCTGCTTAAATAACTGTATATTTGGTTACATGTCTGGCACAGAACAAATGTAAAGGATGGTTTTTCTAAATGCCCAGAATAAAGTTTCTTAAATGAATCTTGGCTCGGCATAAAGCCCTTTGTCATCCTTGGCCCTTTACAATGTGTTCAGGTTTGTTAAACTTAGTATTGATTCTCTGTACTTGCACATCTTATTTATTAAACTATCCAGTAAAAAGGTCTTTAGAGAAGTGGGCCACTTTTGTGTCACTTTGAAGAACGATTTTCAGCACTCGTATTGTATGTGTGAACAAGGCTTTCATCAGATTCAAATTATAAGAAGAACATTTTTATGTTTGGAAACACAAATTTTGTCTTGATTCTCAGTTTCTCAGCTTGTTTTAATGAGTTAAAAATGACACAATAAATGTATGATGTATACACCATGGTGGACCTATAGGTGGAGTAAAATATGAAATAATTCGATTTTGGAGGGGAAAGTCTGTTGCCTTTTGAAAGTATGGAGCACATGATTTTGCACTGTTATTATTATTATTATTAGTAGTAGTAGTAGTATTTTATTCATAAATTTTTTTATTATTATAATAATATCCTGGCGTTTAATGAACATGTACATTGCATGTGTCATCCAGATCTAAGGACGTAGCTTTCTCATCCTTCTGGACATTTTCAACACTTTTGGACAAAACATCCATTTGCACGTGGATTTAATTTCCTGTCCCATATTGTCTTCCTCTGTGCTGCAGATAAGATGCCCTGAAGAAACAGAACCGATAGGTCAGTATCTCACCAGATACTTGTAAAGGAGCAGGAAAAACCTGCAGTAAACAAACAAGTATTCCCAGCAGTGTGAGGTCTGACAGAGTTGCTGGACAAGTTCACATAAGACGCAGCATTCTGTTTGGTGAAAACTCGATTCATAAATAAATAGTGTGAGAACTGCAGATGCACCTGCTTCCTTCTCTGAACATCAGTAGACTAATACTCTTTTAATGTACAACAAAACTTCACTCCCCTTCCAACTTCTGTTACCATTTCTGCACATGTTCTTTTTCTGCTTGCAGGATGTTTTCCTGCCTCTCACCATCCCAAGTTCCCTATCTAGAAATGCACTGCTGGTCCATCAACTGTTCTTGTGACCCCGTTAATAGACTTCTAACGTTAGACATGGTTTATCTCACAGACTTTGCTCTCTGATACCTGTTTAGTAATCTGATTTTTTTTTTTACAGTTCCATTGAGCATATTCCCCATAACTAACACTTCTAATGATGGCCTTTTGGAGTTTTTTTCTCTTGACCCTGTTTACACCTGGTCTTTTCATCCAACTACTGTCTGGATTGGAACCAGCTATCAATCACACTGTTCTCATGCATCTCCAGCTTGTCAGATTAAAAAGCAATTACTGTGTGGCGAGCAATATGCAAATCACCAAATTATCACCTGTGTCACTCCTTGTTTTTCTGTTCTATTCAAAAGGAAAGCACAATGCTGCAGGAAACTGTTCATTCTCTTACACTGGTGGTCAGTACTTGCAAGAATACAAGAGGAGCTGCTGACCTGGTGGTTGGGGAGTCTCCCCTGTGATTGGAAGGTCATGGGTTTGAATCCCAGGACAGCTAGTGGCACCACTGAGGTATCCTTGAGTAAGTTACCGTCCCCACACACTGCTCCCCAGGTGCTGTGTTCCTAGTTACCCACTGCTTCACTTGGGTGAATGGGTTACATACAGGGGACTCAAGCAATTTTCTGTGGGATCAATGTAGTTAAAAAAATGAAATAAATAAATAACCAACATGATTTACTTGGGTTAAAATGCTGTGCATTGTACTTAGACAGTGAGTTTCAATGAAGCACAATTAAGGTTAATCAAACTGTGCTTTATTAAGCTAACTGGCTGTACCAAGGTGGGCTACTAAATTAAACTTAGAAGAAACTTACCCCTGGAGCAGCGATAGCTCTTTTCAGTGGCAGCAGTGGCATTCTCTTCCTCATAATCAGAATAGCAGGGGACATAGCAGTATGGGTAAGTGGTTTTTACGGTTATGGGTATGGATGCATTTACACTGGTGTAACATCTGGCTAAAATCTCAGACCATCTCCTGAAGTGGTTTGAGTGGTTTTAAATGTGTTTGGTGTCTTTACACCTGGATTTAGGTGTGGATAACCCCTATCCAGATATAACTCTGATACTCAATATGCATGGAATGACCAGGCATAAAGGAAGCCTTTTAGCCTTGGCTCCTCTTCATGCTATTAGGGAGAGTTTCCTGGCACAGGAACCTCAGTTTGCTTGTTCAAAGGAACCTCCTGTTGGATAAGGGCACCTATTGACAATTTTGCAAAAGCTCTACATATATACACACCCTGCATGTCAGTTTGGGTTTATATACACATGCTATGGATTTTTGGGCAGTAGCATTTTGTCCACTTTTGCATAGCAGTAACTGGTATGCACCAAGAGGCACCAAACAGGAAACTTAATGTTATGGAAAGCCAGCGAGAATGTTATACAAGTGTCTAGAGATACATTGTGTAACTATCTCAGTTTATAAAAAGAGAATATTTGTGTAGAAATGCAAAAGCAAAGTCTAACCCCACCTCTACATCTAACCTTAACCGCTCAAAGAAATCAGCATAACTCTGCAACTGTGTCATTTCATAAAGAAAATCATGTTATTATAAGAAAAGGCACTTTGGGTTTTTTTTTTTTTGTTTGTTTGTTTTTTGAGTAGAAATGCTAAGCTAAACTAACCATAAGCATCACAGTAAGCATAAACCAGTAAATCACAGTAAATCACCCCGGACAGACAAAACGGCCCAGTAATCCTCAGAATTATGTGCTTGTGTACAAATCAAACAGGAGGTCTTGTTGTCTCATTAGGATTTTGTACTCAGGTTTTTGAAACTATCTTTGTGGCTGATTTATAATAAGAAATATGCAAAAAAATTGTAAGTATTTGAATTGAGCTGGTATTACCTCACAATTAGTTCATTAAAGACTTGATTTTCAACAAATGTTGTTCTTTCCTCCAGTAAGCTCCATTAACCTTTTGGGACAATAGATCAAATATTAATTTGTCAGAAATCAAAATTCCATCTGTTTTCTATTCTTGGTGGGCTTTTTGACCTCCATCCACAGGGCGCATGTTTGCTTGGGTTTGGATGCTGCACAATGCAGTGCTTTTGGGAATAGGGATAGGGAAACGCCACAATGTGATATTTTAGGTTGTTGTTTTAAACAGTGCAATATTTGGAATGAAGGAGTAAAAATACCCAGGTTTCCACATGGAGCTAACTACCACTGAGGACAGGGGTGTCCAGCCTTATGTGCATACCAGACAAGCAGGACCTCACCTGATTCCATCCGTTTATTCACTTGGCTTCAATCATCAATCATGTGAGCTCTTGCCTTGTTGTCATAAAACCTGTAGCCACACCGGCCCTGAGAGAATAAGTCTCCTGGTCCCGTGTCTCCAGCCTCAGTCCCTTGGTGCTTAGTGTAGTTTGATGTCCCACATTTTGTCAACTCCTCTTACAGTCACTGTCTCTGCTGTGTTTGTTGTAGTCATTTTTCCTGTCCCACTTCTTTTGCCAGAGCAGTCTTGTGTCCAGCCCTGTCCCGTTCAGCTCCATGCCCCCATCTTTTGTCTCGCCCTCTGTCCACCTCCACGGCAAGTTGTTTGCTCATTTCCCTGTCCACCTCCGAGTCCTGTCTTGTGTCAAGTCTGCTGTCCAGTTCCCACTTCTGCTTTCAGTCCTGTCCCCATCTCTTGTCTTTCCTCAGTCTCTTGTCAAAGGCCTCCCCTCTTTGCTGACTACTAACGTGGGGTTATATTCATGTGCCAGCATTTGTGCTCTTAAAGGGAGAATTCTGTAATGTTCTGTCTTCTCTCCGTGTCCATGTCTAAGTCTTTGTTTACTCTTGCCATGTGTCTGTGTTTCCATGTGAGTTTGTTATTATTTTGGGCTTAGCCCCAACTAAACCCTGTCCCTTTGTTATCCTGCTTGCCCGGCTCAGGTGTTTTCCTTTGTTTAGTTAGTACACATACCCCTGTGTGTCGTTCTATGTTTGTCGATTCTCTCTTCTCATGCTACAGAGGTAACTAATGGATGAGTCTTTCACAGGAATGCCCATTAATGTGTTTGTCTGGGCAGAGAAGGAAACAAAAGTGCTGGATCCTACACTGCAGGAAATCTTTCAAATAGCACACACAAAAGTAGTTTCTGAACTACTTGTCCCGACGGTCCAATTATTTATTTAACATTTACTGAAACAAGATCATGTGGAAATGGTCACGTAAACATTTTTAGTTTGCAGTTGGTGTGGTGTACACCCAGCAGGTTAGGGCTTGATTCTCCTCAGCAGGAAAGAAGTAAGACACCATTCACACCTGGTCATTTTTTGTGTGTCTTAAGTATCATGATTATATCTGAATTGGACTTATCCATGTAAAAATGCAGGGGTAAACATGAGATGGTTACACCAATGTCAATGCATTCATCTCTCCAAGCCTCCCTTTTCTGTTCCACTTATGGCAAAGAGTCAAACCCAGGACTGGGGTGTGTGCAGCGATCTACATTTTGGCTGTAGTCCGGGAGGGAAAAGTGTGTGTGTGTGTGTGGGGGGGGTTATGTGCTCTCTACATCTTGACTGTTGTCCAGTAGGCGAAAAGTGAGGTGGGGGTGCAAAATGAATGATTTTGAAAATAAAATTCTATAATGATTCCGGCACCCATGGTCACAACTATGATGGCTAGCAGAGGAGCGTTAATATTCTCTAGAGCTGTCTTTTTGTAAACATCGACTGTCTGTGTACAGCAAGGAAAAGTGTTCTTTGAATGTTTTTTGAACAGAACAGAAAAGCAAGGAGAACTGCAAGCAATTGGTGGTTGTATTTGAGCTGGTTTGCGTATTATACACCTCATTTAGTTAGTATAAGTAACATGCATTTACATGTGGTTACAATCTTATCACTTTACAATCTACATACCGGTCATGACCAAGTATAAAGAGGTCCTCTAAAAGTCCTCGTGCAAAACTCCTAATGCTGCATAAGTTGCCTCTGTAACATGATTAGACCGTCGTTCTGGATAAGAGAGTCTGCAATATGTTATTAAATATTATTTGGGCTTTGTTTTCCAAGTCTAAGATTTTATTGGCATGTTGAATAAGCTAAATTGGTTGAATAAATGAACCCCATTAAGCATGACTACAACAGTAGCTGTGAATCAAGCAAACTCTTGCCTTGTGTTGATACTGAGCGCTCTCAACCGTTTCTTTTGCAATAATGTATCAAAGAGGATGTATTATGCAGCCCTAATATGCTATATACTGTAGAGACCAGTCTGAAATCATCCCATTATACATTTCATGATAAACCCACACTTGATGGGTCGAACCCTTGCTGACTTCATTAGAGAATTCCATACTCCACCAAGCACAGATTCAGTTCTGTTTTCTGCACCACATAAATTAATCTAATCTAAAGACAGAGCAGAAAGATGGTCATGAAAGCTGACAAAAACCAAACATGATACTGGACTGATCAGACTGTTATGCTGATCAGCTAGTAAATTGATGTATTGACACAAGTGTATGGTCTTGGAAAATATAAAAATATATGTAAACATATATGCTATATATATATATATATATATATATATATATATATATTAGTGCAAATATACAGTGTGCTAGTGTTAGTTTATACAGAGCATAGCGGCCACAGATAAAACTACAAATTCAACTTTACTTGAATACATCTTGGGGACTCACTGGGAAAAGGGACTGCACCTACATTTGGGAAAAAGGTTCAGAAGTTAGGTTATGACAGTCCACTTAGCCTTTTCTGAAAGAAAATGTCCATTCAGATGGTTCTGTGTCATCTCACATTCAAGAAAAATGTTCTTTGGAGCTCTCCTTTTAAAAGGCTCCCTTTTAACCCGGGTGCATCTCCATTAATAGATGTCTTACTACTGATACTATAATTTGTAGTGTAATAAACATTATTTTAAGATAAACTTATTTCAAGGCAAAGTAGCCTTCTTAAAATATTTTATTTTTCCATAATCAAACTTATTAAGTTTTCCTGATTATTTTGGGAGGCAAATAAAAACATATGTACTTCCCACTACCAATGCTGTAAAGAAATGTGAGTCTGTACAGCACAGCATTTCGGATACCACTCCGTATCTGACATGTATATCTTAATTATGAATTTGGCGCAAAGCCGTCTTTAGTAATCTCAACCAGCTGTTGATACTCCAGAAACCTTTGGAACCTTATTAACAAAATCCTAAAGTAAGACTAACCACTGTGGAAAAATATGAGTGATTGTAACATTTAACAGACCTTTAATACAGTCGCCCTTATCACAGCCCTTGATTACGAAGTTGCAATAATTTTTTTCCTATATTATTTAAGTTCTAGTTATGTTCACACGACTTTATAATGTTCGTGAAATGAGCTTGTTTGTAGCTTTTACATAGCAATATTTTGTCAGTTTGAATGCCTCATTATTCAAAGGACACAGTGGCAGGAAGGTTGTACGTATGAAAATGTTTAAAAACTATTTTAGGGAACACCATTCAATTTTCATTTGAGTTTTTGACTCTAAGCAACCTCAGAGAGCTATGAACAGCGTTAGCACCATTCATTAAACACATTAACTAGTTTTAGTATCCAAAATAGGGTTTTATTCTGAGTATCCATAAAAAAATCACCAGTGTCCACAGACTGAGAAGCTGAGCTACTCAAATGTCAGCAGCATTTGAGGCAGATTAAAGATCAAATAATAAAAGCTGGTGGGAAAGGGCTTTGATAGCTGCTGCTGGAGTCAACGGCAAAGCTTCTTAAGCCTGAAACTGCAGTGATGCCGTAGAGATTTGTTGTGTGTTGTCTCTCTTGCCATGATATTTGTTCTCTATACATAGTGGTCATGCAGGTCTTGCCAAAACGCCCTTTGGTGACCCATTTCAGGCACCTCTGCACAAGTCAGAAATAATGCCCGGTCTCGTTATTTTTGGTCTGTGACCTTCAAACCTTTTCAAAGGGCTCCTTACTTTTTGATGCAGTCATGTTCAGAGACAACTGGCCACAAAAGTGAAATCTCCCCAGGGCATTAACCAATAGAATTTAATGTCTTCCCATATTTCTAACGGCAAAAAATTACACTGGATCACACAAAAAATAATTCTGCTAATTTGTCTAATCCATGTGCTCTATGCTACATCCAGTATACTGAATTCAAATCTGAAGGCACATTTTGTCTATCACGTCAGGATTTTATGTTATGTATGCATCAGAGCCCCATCAGAACCGTCACATCCAGCAGAACAGAATCAGGAGGACCTGGCACTGGATTTTCTGCGTCATGCGATACTGGTTTAAGAGCAGACTCACAGCCAGGATAGACGAGTTTGGACAACTTCTTCGGAAATCCAGAGATTTTAGTGATACAGAAACAGCAGTCACAGGAAAGGGCACAGCTTTCCTTTTGCCATTGAACTACTGAGTGAGGCCAGAGGAACAAACAGTATAGCAGACATGAGGCACAGCTTTACCCTGGTCTCCACTTTCACATCCGAAACAGATCACACAGCGTGCATTTACCACAAATGTATAACAAAGAAATTGTCAGGATGGTAGACACAGCTGCACCTGCTCACGTTTTGCTTAAACATTTAGCCTATATTCAAGAAAACCCTATAAAAGAGATGAGCCTGTGATCTGTCTCATCTTAAACTGAGCTGACATCAGCTCATTGAGAGGCCTGAACTCTCACAGCACTGAATTCAACCAGGAAGCGTACCGCATTATTGCAAAACAATATTATGTCCATAACTGGACGTGCTAGGAAAATTTCGATTGCAGATGTGGATTCAGCACAGTTGATTTCAAGTCACTTGTTTTACTTCCAGTAGCAAAATCTTTGTTTTCCAGTGTTACGATAATGATGAGAGTAAACAGTGAAATCTTGATCTTCACCTAGATTATATTCTCAGGGCTGACATCAGGAAAACGCAACCCACAGAAAGCTGCTGGGCTGAACAGCATAGATTTCTCAGAAAATGCACCGAGCAGCTGGCAGACTGTTTTTCACAGACATCTTTTAACACATTCCTGAGCATAGCAGTGGTTCCTGTCTGCCTCAAAAAAAAAGAATCATCCAAGTGCTCAAGAAGTCAACTGTGTCCTCTCTGAATGACTACCAGTCTGTAGCACTCAACGCTCATCATCACCAAGTGCTTTGAGAGATTGGTACTGAAGCATATGAAAGCCCACCTCCGGAACAACTTGACCCACTGCGGTTTGAATACTGCATTAACCTGGACGATGCCATCTCACCTGTCCTCCACCTCACACTCTCTCACCTGGACACAAAATAAACTGGGAAACTGAGCCCACTGGTACGTTCTCCGAAATTTAATCCTGAACCTCCTAACCAACAGGCCCCTGGCTGTCAGTACAGGGGCCAATACCTCCAGAGTCATCGGCCTGAGCCGTGGTGCTCAGCCCACTGTTATTCACTCAGAACTGTGTTGCGTAGTACAGCACTGACCCCAATATCATGTGCAGTTTTCTTATCGGGCGCTGCATCATTTCATTATGTACAATATCTTATTCTGAGCAATAGTCTTACCATGTGAATATCACTACTTACATCAATATTACCTCTATACTATTGATCTCCACATACAGTAACATACTCCTAACCATTATTTTAGTTACTAGTGATTCACTTAACTGTAAGATACTAATCTAAAGCATTTATACCCAGCATTTGTGTATTTAGCACTGTGTATTTCATATAGAGTATTTTTCGCTGAGTTTTAATTGAATTTATTTAGACTTCATATTTGATATTGTTCTTGTCTCTCTGCGTCTGTGCCGTTGTAACATAAGCAAATTCCCCTGGGATCAATAAATGTTTCAGATTCTGATTAAGTATGCGAATGACACAACAGCGGAGGGACTCATAAGCGACAACAATAAGTCCAAACACAGAGAACAGGTCAGACAGCCAGTGGACTGGTGCTGAGACAACAACCTGTCCCTGAACATTAACGAAACAAAGGAGGTGACTGTGGACTTCCTGCACACTCCACCTTTACAGGAACGACTCTGCTGTTGAGAAAGTGGCGGCGGGAAGTTCCTGTATGTGCACATGATGGACAACCTCAGCTGGACACTCGACACCACCGCCATCCACAAGGGAGCCCAACAATGCCTCTACTTCCTACGGAGGCTACGAAAGGTCAGCCTCCCCTCCCTCTCACCACCCTCTGCAGCTGCATCAGTTCCGCTTTTGGAAACTGCAACAACGCCAGCGCTGCCACACACCACAACAACTTCTTCCCACAAGCAGTAAGACTTCTGAATAATGAATTTGTCCCCACCTTGCACTAGAGGCCTGAATATGGATACATTCTCACCACAAACTCCCGCACTGCACTGACACTTTAAACTGGCTACTGCATACCTGCCTCAATCACACTGCACTGACACTTTTATACCGCCGTTAACTGCTTTTATGCTGTGTTTTTATCACAACACTTTTCTCCAGAGAATCCTATTTTGACCTTCTGTGTGCTTTGTTTATGGCTGGGCTTATAAATAAACAGTCTTGAGTCTAGAATATTAACGACTGATCGATCATGGAATGTAATCATTTTGTCACATAATAACAAGCGTTTCAACATGGCAGCTGTTCAATGAATTACAGCTCTGAAAGAGACACAAAGGAAAGTCATTAGCATGCATTACATGACACGAATTCCCAGTCTATACTCTCCCGCACTCTTGATCTCTCCCTCAGCTCCCTAACAAGTTCTCTAATTCCTTCCAACACGTTTTAGCAATTTAAAATAAAGGTTCAAACAAAGTATAACAAAAAGGCTCACAAGTCAAACATTTGAGGACTGTGCCCTAGCTGTGAAAGTCTCTACATAAACTGTAAAGTCATTATTTGGTTCTGGTTTCAAATGCATTAATTTACAACTTGAATCAGCATGTTAAATGTTTCTGAGCACTTACAAATTTTACAAAGATACATGTCATTTTAACTGATAGTCTTGATGCATTCTTGATGCTATTAATCTTTCCCACTCATTTATTTTCTCTTTCTCAGTTGATTTTTCTCATTTTTCTCCAATAAAACTGGTTTTGTTGTATTGAAAACATTGATCCCAAATGTCTGAACAGCGATTCCAAATGGTCAGCGATTCCATATGTTTGAATGGTAACAGTATGCATTCAGGTTTGCTAGAGGGAAAGAGGCACAGATTGAATATTTGGCAGCTTTCTGACAGCAGCAAACAATTCCAGACTCTCTAGTGACCTTGAGGACAAACACATGGATGTGATACATGGATGAAACTGGACTGCTCTAACCATTAAGACCATCATCGATACACTTCTGCCAGGAATCCACTTGGAAGTTTCCATCTCATGTGTCCTTGTCCTAGTTAAACATGATGAACT
This sequence comes from Hydrocynus forskahlii, assembly GCA_037974365.1. Classification (NCBI taxonomy): domain Eukaryota; kingdom Metazoa; phylum Chordata; class Actinopteri; order Characiformes; family Alestidae; genus Hydrocynus; species Hydrocynus forskahlii. Next base: position 11,248 of record JBBPCX010097410.1, read on the forward strand.
TCCTCTCTCAAAGATGAGCTAATGCATCTCCTGCTGTTCCACTGATGTTGCTACACAGCTTCATTGCACAGTCCTGTGAAGAAGGTGACCTTAGCCCAGTGGAGAAAGTTATACTGAAAGCAACTAATATGGGCAGTAAGCGTTCATTGTCTGAGAAAGACACATTCGAATAGAATTCGAATGAACACCATTTAACATTATAATGTCATTTTGTCAGTGTGATGACCATGCGTCTGTTGTTACCATCTAATACCTGCTTTAGGTAGTCATGAAGTCATATTTTAAAAAGTTAAATCAAGTGGTAGCAGTGACCGAATCTATACAGAAGTCGGGTGTTGTCCAGACGAAGAGGAACCTGTGTTCTCTTCAAGTATTCTCTCATCAGTAACATGTATTGTTGTATTAATGTCTATTTGTGTTTTTTCTAAATGTTATAGTGTTAGTAGTACACAGCATTTCCATTATGTGGTATGAGATTCTCCATACATCTCATTTACAAGACTGTCTCTTTAAACAAACATGCATTGACAGTGTGAAGGGTGCAAGACAAGGTTCCCAATCAAATTCCAAGGGACCCAATTTACACTTGTGTTTTCCGTACTCTGTACACCTGAGCAATGGCTAACACACCACGTTGCAAGAGGCAAGGTTCAAATCAAACTCGAGTATATTTTGGGCAACTGGTGGCCTAGTGGTTAGGGAGTTGCCCCTGCAATAAGGTTGTGCGTTTGAATCTCAGGACTGCCAGTGGCACCACTGAGGTACCAATGAGCAAGGTACTCTCCACAGCTCCCCAGGTCCTGCATCGCTGACTGTCCACTTCAGAGGTTGAATGCAGAGAAATAATTTCACATTATTCACACTGTGTGCTGTTCTGTGGTGTGTTCACGTGTGATGACATGGCCCTCTTTACTTTTTATCCGAATGAGTTTAACATGGTTAGGCAAAGCACGCAAATTACAAAACTGGCACAGGGAACCCCTGGTGTAAGACCTCTGTACAGTACTTGGTTCTGTTTTTCTCTTTCGCAAGCCTCATTGTCCCTCCTCATGCCCTCATTGTCCCTCTTCATGCCCTCATTGTCCCTCCCCATGCCCTCATTGTCCCTCCCCATGCCCTCATTGTCCCTCCTCATGCCCTCATTGTCCCTGCTCATGCCCTTATTGTCCCTCCTCATGCCCTCATTGTCCCTCCTCATGCCCTTATTGTCCCTCCTCATGCCCTTATTGTCCCTCCCCATGCTCAGAGTAACAAGGTTTCGTGGTCCCAGTTTTGAAACGAGTTTTAAGATCCATCAGTCCCTCTGTGCACCATCTGTCTCCATATAAAGTGCCGACTGAGAGAAAACAGCACACACTCCACCGGGCTCAGGGCTGCCATAATCATGGATGTCACCATGGCCCAGGTGAATTGGAGCAGCTATAAACCTTGTGGTGTGTTGGAAATAGCCGTAGTATTACAGCCCATTTTGTACAGGCGCAACAGAAAGACATTGTAAAATATATTTTTGTATTAATTTGTACCTGACAAGTGGTGCAAATGCTTATGTTAGAAAATAAATGGTGCAGAGCTTTCTACTGTCTAATGAAGCAGATTAACAATGGCATGTTTGTCAGAAGATGTCAAATGATGTTAATTGTTGCTCCACATTATGAATGTCACACTGATCTTTGTTAAACATCTCATCATAAATTTAAGATCTGTCAATTAAGTATTGATTGTTTTACATCATAGTTTCTTGTAAGACATTTAGGTGTCATTTGTAGTGTTAAAGTTGGTTAAAATTCTGGCCAAATATGGCTTGTTGTTGGAATATACATGATATGACATGATATCCTGTCATACGGCATGGTTGCTCACAACATTTATTTGGGAACTCTTTATTTGACTCATGCATAAGCACTGCATGATGTATTTTTAAAGCAATATTCAGTATTTATGAGCAGCTAGTTATCACAAAATGACAAAAGATGTTTGGACATTTATGAAAATATATTATATTGACACAAGCAATCATGTTTATACATATACAGTACATTCAATGAACCTGAAGTAGTATTTTACTTTAGTAAATTAAGTGATATTTTACCAAGAGTATTTCTTTTTTTGCTTTAGTAAATGATTTTTTATTTTTGTATGTACATGTGTGTAAGTATGTAACAATATAAAATCAAATGTGCAGTTTACCAGTAATTTTTTTCTGTAACTGTAACATAAAACAGATATCATATCCTGATTCCATTGCTACCTCTGGATCACTAGCCATTGACCACTATAGATTCAAATTACATAAGGTAATTAGTAATTTGATTCATGCAGGCCTAAAACAGTTATCATAAAGCTGCACAGTTTGTGAAGGAGTGGATCAAATGTTGAGGGCAAAATGTCCATGGCACATCACTGCAGTTCTCATTCATTCAGATCAACCACCAGAACTGTCCCTGGTCACATACTGAGAGAAATAAATCTGAAGGCAGTGCAAGCATAAATCAGAAAAACTCCACTGAAGCTCCCAGAAAGAGTTCCTAGAAATCAGTAGATGTCATAATCAGTAGATTAGCAACTACTAACCACAAAGGATCCCATGAAGTTCTTGGCTTGGGTTAAGTCTCTAGGAACATCCTTTAAGTGATTTAAAACCTTTACGTTATGTGGAGGACCTTAAAAAGTCCCTACCTTACACATTCATATCTCATTTGCAATAATTATTTTTTAATTAAAAAATTAAATTTTTATTTGGAAAACATGGTTATTCTGTGGAATTAATCCAAAGCACTCTTTCTGGCAATTTCATTTTTAAGAGCATTTATATAGTGTTTTTTTTAATTTTTTATTCCTGCCCTGTGGAATAGTGCTCAGGCGTATTCTGGTTGTGTTGAAGATGGCTCTGGTATAATCTACTTGAGGAGGAAAAAAGCAGCCACTTTTGCCTTTGGTATTTACATTACATTACATTCATTTCGCTTTTATCCAAAGAGACTAACAATATGAGGACATATTCAAGTTTCAGGACAGTGTGAGAGTCAGAGGAGAGTACTACGTGTTAAATCTTAATGTATGAGTAATGCAAGATGATTGTGCTTTAGGAGAGGAGATGCTCTCTGAACAGATGAGTCTTCAGGAGCTGCTGCGTTCTGATCCAGCTGTAAGGGTCATACCATGCCAGCTGGAAGCCCCCTAGGAAGGCACTGCAGTAATCGAGGCGAGAGATAACCATGACCTGTACCAGGAATTGGGTGGAGTCAGAAATGGCCTGATTGTCCTGATGTTACATAAGCATATTTAATATGCTTCCAGTGCATTTATCTACTTCAAACGTACATACATATTGTCTGACTAATGAATATTTTCAAAAAGGTGTAGCCATTCATAAGATCCATGAGACAATTCATACAAAGGGTTCATTAAATAACAATAGCTTTGTCACAAAGTCATTGTTGACAATTACAGAAACATCTCAGATAAGAAATTAACTTTTTGTAGCACCACGATTCACTTCTGACTAATTCCTCTTGGCAAACCATCTTCAGCTCCCCAAGGTCCCTCTGATAGACTCAGTTTAAAGAGTCTCTGTGAATTTTTTGTGGAAATCATGTCAGGAGACTGGCAAGGCCATGCAAGCACATTTTCCTCTAATGAATGCAGAGCTTTAGGAAGCATAAGAACTAGAGTATAATGTCTCCCAGCAGTGAGCTGTGGAAGAGTGGAACTACTTCAATTTTCAATGAGAGCTGGCAACAAGTGACTGTTGTGTTGCCAACTAGTCAGGGGCAAAATAGGACAGCGTCTATTTTATGCAAAAAGAGAGCAATGTGACATGGCAAATATCAATAGGAGTGAAGGCAACGTGACATATACTGCTGAAATAAATGGTCACAAATTTTGATTCCAGTCAGATTCATGGGAGTAGCACACTGGCACACTGCGCTATACTGTACAATACATACCAAGATACATGCCTAGATATATACAAATAAATGTCGTCAAAATTATGGAGATGCCCATACACATGTGCAAACACCTAACTAGCCAGCTTGCTAGACTGTAGAGAAACACTAGCTTATTAATGCAAAGTAATGTTTTTCTTCTGTGAGCAGGAACATCCTCCAGCAACAAGCGAAAAGAGTTTTGCCTCCTTTCTTTGTCGCACATTAGAGTGATGATCTAGAACTGACCATCCAAAAGCAGTAGCTGATCTCAGTAATGCTGTTGTGGCTGCAAACAGTCAAATTACACTAGATGCTGGAACACTGCTTTCATAATTTGACTGTATTCAGTTATAAGAGCATTACTGAGGTCAGCTACTGATAATCCAAAATCAGTAGCTGACCTCAGTGAGGCTCTTATGGCTGAATACAGTCAAATAATGAAAGCAGTGTTCCAGCATCTAGTGTGAACAACTAGAGGATGTTACCACGGCAAAGGGGTACAAACCTCATATTAACAGCCTAAAAAAAAACCACAGGATGAGCAGGACATCAGCTCCATAATTATGGAAAATGTCATTATGTCTTTGAAGTTAATTAACTCTACATCACACTGAAAGTATGAGAAGAAACGTTTGAGAAAAATACTAACTGGCAAGATGGCCCCCCAACTCTTCTTATTCTCGCAAATTTCTTCTGATCATTTTTTCAGTGTATGTATAGTAGCTTAAGCGGTAGATTCACACAGCCTTTCTGTGATTTGGTGTTCAAATGCGCTGTGATGTACACACCCTGGATTTGATCTCTATTTGGGCTCATTTTCCCCTTGCAGTCTTAGGTCAGCAGATAAGGCTAGGCTGATTAGCGGTTCAAAGCAATGGTAAAATGCTGAGCACGCATACGAATATGAAGGCCTTCATTTTAAACAGTGAGAATTTGTTTACATGGCCATGTTTTGATGCAGAATCATGCATTTATGTTGACTGTATCAGGGTGTTCTCACTCTCGGCCCAGTTGTTTTGTACGGTGTCCAAGCGTAACTGTGCTTCCTCCCCACTCCCCCGCTGGACTGCACTCACACTGAGCTTAATGCTTCAGACACGATCCCGCCAAGTCATCACATCACGCTCACTGCTTTTTCCTTTTTGTCCAGTGAGCTGGTAGTTTTACACACACAGCATCAGATTACTTCAGATGCTAAACACACATTTTTTTTTCAGCCTGACACCACATTGTTCAGTGGTTCTTTGGGATCCACAAGCATGAAGACAGGCCAGAATTTTACCAGATATCTCAGCGTTCTTGTATATTGTGTCCAAGTGCTCCTGTATTCTCTCATGTACCCAAACTTCCAGCGAAAATTAAACCTCTGCCCTAAACCCAAGTCTTTGCCACCACGTTTGTTTAATGGGACAGTCGCATTCAATTTCTGTGCTCGGACACAGTTTATGATCACGTTAGTCCATCTGAACCCTGGGGAGTCAACTGTGCTCAGACACGGAGCGAGTTGTACACACACAGTTAGAGCTCATAACGCTGACCTTTGAAACTTATAACTGCTTGGAACAGACATTTAGGTGAGATAATTTGTACTTTTTTACTTATTGTTGTACACAGTCCTTCAGTTTTAGTTGATAAAGATTTATTTATTGATATCAATTTGTCAATCAATAAAACAAAAACTTGATCGGTAAATAATGAAGTCCCAGTGATAAAGGCATGAGACACTGCTGTGAAATTATAGAGAGATTGTCATCTATAGCTGTACAAATCAGCATTTAAACAAGAACGCTGTTAGTTAGCTTTACAGCTCGTTTCATTGTTTCACTGCTGTAGCTGAAAAGAAGTTCCCAGATCTAATAATAAAAAAGCATATTAACTCTTGATAGATGTTATTAGTATCAGTGGTTATTGACAGCTTAGCCATCCTAGTCCAGCCATCACTGAAAATAAGTAAACAAATCCATCAGCGAATAAATAATGCCAGTGATTTGTCAGTTTATTTATGAATTGATCAGTGGATAATGAAGTCCCAATGATAAAAGCTTCTCAGCATAAAATGGGAAAAGGTAGACGCTGACTGGAAGTTTGTCAGAGACTTCTGAGGTGGAATGTTCCAAATAATCTAAATGATTTCAACTTTATTAATGAGCAGCTCTTCTCTGTGGTCACAGAAGTCCTTTAAGCATCCTTTATTAAGAACCATGTTTTATTAAACCCATAGTTTAGCAGGTGAATGGGAACAACAACACTGTCTGCACTTGCCTGAATTAAAAGGCAGTTCAACCAAATTTGACTGAATTGCCAAACTCTATTAACTGCGTTTAATGTCAGAGAATGAAAGTCAACAGACGGAAACTAAAATGTTCTGTGATGACATTTACCAAGTGCAGACGGCACAGAGCATTACATAGCCCTCGGCTCCCGGATCCTCATTAGCACTTCACTACTGTCTACTCCCTACGCTGGTATTCATTCATTGTGGCAGGTTTCATGCTTCCTTGGCCCAGAATCACCACTATACCCTTAATAGGGCTAGAGGTTAGCCTGGAGCATCTGCATATCATATGGTGATACAAGGGCATTTAGAGACACTTTCTGAATCTCTCTTCTGTTCAAATACTTGGAAGCACTTGTAGTATTCATTCATTCATTTCTTGTAACCGCTTAATCCTTACTAGGGTCACAAATACCTCGAGCCTATCCCGGGACCAACCTGGTGCGAGGCAGAGACTCACCCCGGGTGGGACACCAGCCTACTGCAGGACACACACTTGTACACAATTCGCTGCACTAAAATTAATATTTCGGTAAAACTTCATAACCAAGGGCGGCGAATCCTGGCCACCCTATTGGCCACCCCAAGCACCGCAACACAGTCGTCGCTATGTTTTTTCCTGCCTTGCAACGTTCCCACACGGGCACTTTTGCTGCGCGCACACTTTTGATGCACCCACTCATTCCAAATACTGTTGCGTTCTGTGGTTTAGGTGCCTTAAATACATCCCGTCAAGTGGGAAATTTGCTTTGTCACGGCAGAAAGTGGGCAGGGCAAAGTTCAGAGCAGCAAAAATTAAGAAAACAGTAGAATATAATAAAATACTATATCAACAGTACAGTATAAAATGTACACTATACAATCTAGAAAATTAAGTATTTGTATTCTGTGCACAGGACTAGAATTTTTTATTTTGCTCTGCAACCACATTGGTTTTATGTGACATTTTCTTACAAAACAGTTTATGACTCATTCACTGCAGCAAAATGACATTACAGTATGAAGAAATCACCCACCACATTTGTTATCATTTAATAAGTCCATATCAGTTATGTTCTTATGCCTTTCTTTCACAGTAACTCTCACTGTATTGTGTTTTATTTCCACTGAATGCAAAATGACTGGGCAAATCCATTGCCCTTCACAGGCATGGCAACCGTAAACAAATGACCAGCACATTATCTAAAACCTTCTCCCTGAAATGTAGAGAGTTGGTGGACTGTTTTAAAACCACAGAGTGGCCAACGCAGCCTCAGGACGAACCCCATGCCTGCTGATCTGCTGTAAGTCATCAAGATAAAGAGACATCCAGACTTGTGATTGTTAGTGATGGGTCCACGCAGGGTAAACTGTAGACGCATGGTGGGCTGTCTTCAGGAAGCTGCCCAGGAGGGTCAGTGTAAAGGCCAAAGTGAATAAGCTGTCACAGCAAGCAGACACTGGCCAAAGAAGTGGTCAGCATAATGCAGGTGGCTTTAGTCAGACAGACAAGTACACTAAGGCAAGCAAAAAGGTGGATGAGATAAAGACTTTACTCAGGGCATCAACATGCCAAGGAAGAATAACATTTCCAAAAACAATGCCTTGTCTGAGAACTACACTAAATGGACAAATGTATTGGGACAAACCTCTTAATTATTGAATTCAGGTGGCCTCTTACTTCCAGTGAAGGGCAATCTTAATGCTTCAGCACACCAAGATATTTTGGACAACGCCATGCCTCACAGTTTAGGGAAGAACCTTTTCTATTCCAGCATGACTGTGTCCCAGTGCACAAAGCAAGCTCCATAAAGACACAGTTGGAGAAGTTCAGAGCCCTGACCTCAACCCCATCTAACACCTTTGGGATGAACTGGAATGGAGATTGTGAGCCAGGCCTTCTCGTCCAACATCATTGCTTGGACTCATAAACGTTCTATAGCAGGGGTTGTCCAAGGGCCAGAATTTTTCTCGGCAGACACTGGGCCAGATGCTCTCCTAAAATAAAATACAATTAATATTGTATCTTAAGTAATATATTATTATTTGATGTATTAATATTCCTTCCAAATTTCTGTTATTTTTTAACCTTTGTCAGTGTTAACAAGACTCATATTACCTGTACTGCAGCAAGCCCCTAGGGGCGACTGAGATATTTTGGGTTTTTTATTTGTGTCACACTTAGCATCACTGTCACATTTGTAGTTTGTGGAGAACACTTGCTCAAGAAAGGCCTGAAAAGTTCTGCTGAAAGCATGAAAAATGGCACTCTCAAAGAGCCTTAAGCGAAAAGTTGATTCAGAAAACCGCAGCTTTAAGGAAGAATGGACTGGTAAGTATATATTCATAGTGCCAACTTTTAGAAATGCTGTACTTGTGTGCTTCATTTGCAATGAAACTGTCGCTGTCGCTAAAGAAAATAACCGGACGCGTCACCACAACACAAAGCATGCAAGCTTCAAGGAGTCATATCCTGAACAGTCGGAGAGGCCCGTCAGAGAAAAATTGCTGCTTTGAAAGCTCAGCACTCCCATGCCAGCGGAATTATGAACCGAACTTTAACTGAACATGAGAGGACAAGAAGTGCATCTCTGACGGCTGCCTGGGTACTCTCCAAGCCATTTACCGATGCTGAGGTTTTTAACAGAGTGCATGGTGGCTGTTTTGGAGGAACTTGCAAATCTATGGACAGGATAATTGTGTCTGTTAAACAGATACCTCTTACGGATAAAACTGTTGTTTGCCATGTCCATGTTTTGGCAGAGGATGTCCAGCGACTTGATGAGATCAAAGGAGCCAGAGACCTATCACTGACTATTGATGAGTCCACCGACAATACTGACATTTCCCAAATGTGTGTTTTTGTCAGATATTTTGATGGCAAAGATTTCAAAGAGGAGCTGCTGGCCTTGATTCCATTGGAAGGCATTACCACTGGCGCTATTATATTTGTTAAGCTGGAGGAGCTGTTTCAAAAGCATGGATTGTCATTTGAAAAAGTCCACCTGGTCATCACTGATG
>JBBPCX010097418.1:0-23656 GCA_037974365.1 Hydrocynus forskahlii
GTGTGAGTGAGTGTGAGTGAGTGTGAGTGAGTGTGAGTGAGTGTGAGTGAGTGTGAGTGAGTGTGAGTGAGTGTGAGAGTGTGTGAGTGTGTGAGTGTGTGTGAGTGTGTGTGTGAGTGTGAGTGTGTGTGAAACTCAGGAACAAATGGTTTCTCTGGCAGTATTATAAGGCAGTGCTTTGTAACAGTTCACAAATAGCAAAGGATCAGGCTTCTTTTAGCTACATATATATTACTCATTTAGCTGCATACAAAAAATGTTACAAATGATCAGCTATCTCATTTTCGTGTAGGAAATGTTATGATGTCAGGTTGACATTTTGATTGCTATGTTTTGAGAGGATACGTGGGAGAGTTCTGGGGTCAGTTTCTCGGCTTGGGTTTAAGGTTAGTCCTGGGCTGCAGAGCATTCTGAATAGAGAGTTCCATTAAGTAAAAGGAAACAAATGGTCCTATCATCAGGAGATCATAAGTTCGATCCCTGGTGGTGCTGTGGCAGCCATCGGTGGCTGGGAGCCCAAGAAGGTACAGTTGCTCTGTCTGTGGGTAGGAGGACCACCATCACAGCATCTGTTTGCTGACGTAACATAATCTACAGTCAGCGTTCTACTCCAGAATTGTCTGCAGTTCAAAAGAATGCACATACTAGCCCGCACCGTTGGTAGTATCACATGATAGGAGCAGTCCTAGCTCGTGGGGTGAATTGGAGACAACTAAGTTAGCAGAAAATCATGAAGAAATCCAAAATAAAAAGGAAATTGTAGATCAGGACAAGGTTAACCACTGTCTGGGAACCTCCTCCCACCCTTAAGGTTAGGTTAGAAATTCCATGCGCCTTCAGAGGTCTTTTGTATTTTTGTTATTGTGGTGTTTCATGTTTGTGTATTTGTTTGTATGTGGCCTTCTGATTTTGCAGTGTTTTGATTTTGTTTGTCTATTTTGTTCTGTTTTTCATTCCAGGTTGGAAATTGGGTACAGGATACCTCTGTTACCTTTTGCACAATTCCTTTAATCACTGTGGACATTGGATATTCCATTTATTTATGTAGAACATTCAGTGATTGTTTTTGTTTCTTTGTGCCTGTGTGTTACATTCTTCTTTTGGATGTGTTTCTATTGGGAGTCAGTTACACTAATACTGTGTGTGGGTAGATGTGTGTCTGTGATGTTTCTGGTCATCTATTTAAAGTTTTTCCCTGGTCATTTAGAGGCAAAGGTTCTACTCCTAGTGAAAGGGTTCTGGAGCTGGTGGGAATTCTCTGCCTAGGTAAAAGCACAGATTTTTTTAACGAGAAGTCGTCTGCATCATATATTCTCAATGGCAACGTTTGCAACTTTATGGAGGAGGTAATGCCAGCTGTTTGCTTTCTTACCAGACTGTAGCTTTTTCCCCCTTCAGGGCAAAAAAGGGATGCATATAAAGTGTGAGGTACCTGTTTACTGCCGCCAATTGTTCCTGGTGTGAGCTCTCATTCTGAAGCTAATGGACCAAGTGTGTGTTTGTTTGGGTGCTGTCTAAGACAGGTTAAGACTATGGTCCTGTGTTTGCCTGCTGGTTTCCAAAAAGAATTACTGTGATGATTTTCAGCACTGATGATGAATTTTGATTACATGGAATGGATCTTGCAAAATGGGGATGGGATTAAGTACTAAGCTTACTAAATAACTGAAATGACTGACAACTTGCATTATGATTATATATTCTTTTTCAATAAACATTGAAAATATATAGGTTCTGTTTCATTATAAACCATGTTGATCGGCTCTCCACTTTTGAGCAACACAGATTTGTCTTAAACCATTTAGGACAAAGCTGCTTCCCTGACCGGGAATCGAACATGGGCCGCGGCGGTGAATCCTAACCACTAGACCACCCGGGAGTTCAGGTGAGTTATGGCTCTGTGTCTGCAGTCGCAACATAAACAGTTTCTTGATGAACAAAAATGCTGACACATTTAAATAAACAGTGTTAATTAAAATATTACATTAAAATGCTTGCTTAAAAAGAAAACGTGTATCTGGAATATCCATTGATTTGATGAGCACAGCAGACTTTTTTGTTGTGAGCCACTATCAAAATTCATCATTGACATACGGTGTCATCTCAAAGCAGAAATTATCTTGAATAGATTACAAGCAACAGGTCTGAATATCAGAATGTCCAATTACAAGAGATTTCTTAGGCACCATGTAAACTCATTCTCATGGAAGTATGAGAACCACCATACTTACTAGATGAGTGAAATTAGTGAGACTAAGCTCATTATTGTGTTTTCTTTCAATAGACATTGTATAGTGATCTGTATTTTAAATGCTTAGCGTGTGTAAAGTAACTTTCCTAAAACTATTTCCCTGACCGGGAATCGAACCCGGGCCGCGGCGGTGAGAGCGCCGAATCCTAACCACTAGACCACCAGGGACTTGAAGACAGTTACTAATGTGTAAACTAGCGGTCCTCTGCTATAATTGTCTTGACTGGCCTAATGCATATGTCACAGGTAGAAATGGATTGAAGGGAATATTTGAATGAGTGCATGATTAAAGCATGTGCCCACAAAACCTATGAGATGGAGGTTTTTGGCGGATAAAGGCAGAGAACTCACTTTTAAGTGAAAAGTCACAGTATGGAGAGGGTATTTAAGAACTAAACCCTTTTATTGGATAAATAGAAATGATCTGCATTCTGAATGCTTCACATCACATGTTGAGTAACTTTCCCAAAAGCTGTTTCCCTGACCGGGAATCGAACCCGGGCCGCGGCGGTGAGAGCGCCGAATCCTAACCACTAGACCACCAGGGAGGTGAGAGCCAAAGTATTACCCGCAAGTGGGTAACCCGGGGGTCACTGGCTTACCAATTGGCATTGACTGGCCTTGTGTGTGCCCTTACAGCCATTGGTAGAAGTGCATTATATCTCATATCTGTGTAGGAGTGCATTTTGTTCAATTTTTTACCAAGTATTTTCACATGTATGTTGTTTAGCAGTTTCTCCTGTATGCTTAGTTTTCCTCCCCAGGAATGTATCATAAGCTAGCACAAATAAACTTGAGCTAACACAGTATGGAAATAAGGCATTACATAAGTGCAATACGGGGAATTTAAATTAGTGCATAATTAAAGCATGTGCCCTTTTTGGTTGATAAAGACTCATAACTCATTTTAGCAAAGTTGGTGTAGCAGAGAAGTCCAAGTGTGCAAAGTCAAGTAGGTTTATTGTCATTTCAACCACATACACAGTAAATAGTGGAGCGAAACAACATTCCTCCAGAACCATGGTGTAACACGTTCAAAGAAACAGAACCACTGTGATACTATTTAAGTGCAGGCTGGACAGGACTACACAGAGTGCAAAAAGAAGAGAGTGCAACACAAGAGCAAACAGTACAATACTACAGAACAACATACAGTGCAGCGACAAAGTGCGGTCACAGGACTAGAGTAGATAAATACAGTATTATGACAATAAATCATTACGTTTCCAAAAAATGGCAAGGACAGAGGTTGGAGTAGCAATAAGTGATTGTCTATAACAGCAATCAACAGTAGCAACATGAAAAGCTACAGTATGTTGAAATGCTATTTACGGTGAGGTTGTTTATAATGGAGTGGTGGTTGGGGTGAGAATTTTAAACAGTTTGGGTGTGAATGTGTATTTGTGTTTAGAAGAAAAAAGTAGTTCAGACCTTGTACAAATTTCAATGATCTGCATTTTGAATGGTTCACAACAACTTTCTAAAAAGCCATTTCCCTGACCGGTAATGGAACCCAGGCTGCGGCAGTGAGAGCGCCAAATCCTAACCACTAGACCACCAGGGCATGGGGAAACAAAGTGTGTAACCCTGGGGTCACTGGCACACCAGTTGGCATTGACTGGTCTTGAGTGCTTATGAATGTAGTGTTAGCTAGCACAAATTAGACAGTAGTAACTACAGATGTTTCAATGTAATAAGAAGAAATACTTTATTACATTGTAAAATGAATAAATATTTAAAATATCGCTTATTATCTGTCAATGAATGGTTTCCTGTAATGAAGATTTTAATTTGTTTTACAGTAAAATTACTATCTGATGCTCTAAAGGTAAAACAACTCACTCACTTTTGTTAACAGTATTTATTCAATTTAAAATGTATGTAAAAGTTGTGTAAATGTTACAAAAAACAAAAACAACTGAACACAGTTTTGGCACATTAGCAAAAAAGAACATACAATTAACAGAACTATATACATGTCTGTTTGGAACACTATATATCCACAGTTCGCTCTTTCTCTTCATCTGCAAACAAAAGAAGAAAGTTATTAGTTATAGACTCCGAAAGAAGAAAAGCAACATTACATTTTTTCGGGAAGGTTTATGAACTGAGAATTATATTGTATAATTAACAGGCATGCGGAATTATGAGGTAAATGGTCGACTAAAAAACGAGACTTACCATACCAGGCTATCTGTTCTCTGACACAACCTGTGGAGACAGACGTGCTGTTAAACGGCAGATAATAATAAACTCTAACCTGACGGATAGTCTACAGAAATAAAAGTATATTTCAAGATGTGACAACATTAAACAATCTTTTATTAACCGACCCACACCGGTTTCTATACTTGTTAGCATTACTGATCCAGTTGCTGGCTATCAAACAACAAAATTAGGCTTGAATATTACTCTCTAATCATCTCAACATACAGCCAATTAACTTCACAATCAAAAATACATGAATTTGAATTCAAACGAGGTTTGACTACAATATCTGACTTACTTTAGTAGTCCTTTCTGAATAAATTTCAACTGTCACTGTCCTTCGCTGGAGCTCACCAAGTTGCCTCAGCAGTCACCTAACGTCTCCCAGGGACCCTTAGGCATGCACAAAAACAACGCCCGTTCTGCCGATTCCGGCCCGCATCTGTTTTGATTCCGTCATTATTTCTCATTCCTGCCATCGGCAGACTGGGTCCGGGCCGGGGCTGCATCTCAGCACTAAAACGGATCTGACTGTTAATCGGAGCTGCTGGCTTGTAGCCGGATCCGGTTCGGAGTCAGCTGCTGTCTGGGTTGACTATGACCCTGAGTTCTGTCTGCCTGAACAGACAAAAAGCCAAATAATCATCATAGCAAAATAGTGCACATAATGAGTTATTTAAACCCAGCAAGAAATTATACAAGACATTAGCATACAGCAAGTCCAGTGTCTTGTCTTCTATGATGGGCCAGTCTACAAACTGTGTGAAGGTGCACAGTCGGACCTGGTTAAAATCACCAGAGATTAGGAGAAACACATCCGGGTGCCATGTGTAGAGGCTCACGGTCGAAAGAGAATGACATCACACGACGTCATCACGTTGGCCGATGGAGAAAAGTAGCCCACTGCTAACAGCGCAGTGTCAAACTAGACCACCAGGGAAACGGGAAGCGATCCATTCTGTTGGTGTTTAGCCCTGGCAATCCAATCATTATTGGTAGTACACTATATAGATAACTGAATTGACACACCCTATAATTATTGTATTCTGGTGGGCCCCTTAATTTTAGTGAAGGACAGTCTTAATGCTTCAGCATACCAAGACATTCTGGACAACGCCATGCTTCCAACTTTGTGGACACAGTTTGAATAAGAACCTTTTCTATCCCAGCAAGACTGTGATCCAATGCACAAAGCGAACTGGAATGGAGATTGCAAGCCAGGCAATATCAATGCCTGACCTCATAAGTGCTCTACAGAATGAAAGGGCACACATTCCCACAGAAACGGTCTTGGTTGCACTGTGTCTTGTTATATGGTCTTTGTTTTGCTTTTTGTCTTCATGTTGTATGTTGTGTGGGTTTGTTTTTGTGCTGTCAATGCACCTGGGACAGTAAGAAACGCAATTTCGTTCAATCATATATTGTGCATGTGTATGGATGACAATAAAAAGTGACTTGACTTGACTGTTGGTGTAATGGTTTGGCGTCCCAGTACTTTTGTCCATAGAGGGCATATGTGTATGAAGGCATTTTGGCACCTAGGGTTTTACATGTATATTATTTACAAAGACTCTAGAAAACAAAAAAATGGCTCTTGTCCGTTTTTAGAACGTATCGTTAGCTCGCACAAATATCACATGCAGTTAAATAGTAAGAAAATGCTAATTCCCTGACCGGGAATCGAACCCGGGCCGCGGCGGTGAGAGCGCCGAATCCTAACCACTAGACCACCAGGGAGCTGAGTAGCGTTAATGTAAATGTAAGGGTGTAACCATGGGGTCACTGGTGTTCCAAGCGTCATGGATCTCGTATAATATCTGGATAGAAGTATTGGGACACCTTTCTTAATTAATGAATTCAGATAGTGAAGCCCCCTCCCAGCTGGTGTAATGGTTAGACGACCCAATACTTTTGTGTATATAGTGTATCACCGTATGATGGAAAACAGGAATGCTCTTGTCCTCTCGGAGAACGTATCATTAGCTAGAACACATAAAAGTTACACGTGTAAAAGGTGTGTTCCCTGACCGGGAATCGAACCCGGGCCGCGGCGGTGAGAGCGCCGAATCCTAACCACTAGACCACCAGGGAGGCGGAAAACTGTTATTGAAAATACCCCCATAAACATAGGCAGATGTCCTAATAAGAGAAATGAAGCTATAGTGGTTATCCCATACATGTGTTTCTTCTATTCTGATCCAGCAGTCAAGGAGCTTCTTAAGTAATCATTTGAATTAGGAGTGTTCCCATGAGGCAAAGCATGAAAAAATGCAGCGAATTAGAACCCCTAACTTTATCTTAACTTTTTTAGGGGAATGGCGGTTTTGTTTTTATCCAGCATTATGTTTTTCCCTTTCCATGTGTTCACAAGAGAGACGTAAAACTATCCTGTACCGCGCATGCGTGGTTGACATTACTAACACACATGCACACTCACACACACACACACACACACTGTCATAATTATACATGAATTTCAGAGTTTCTTAGTGTTTTCTTTCTGCTTTAATGATGGCGAGAGTGATGAGCCACCCGAGAGTCACCTGATAACTGTAAATAATTTCACTATTATCGCTCAAGATTTGGGATTAAATCCACCCTAGTGGGTTTTAGCTGCTTTTTTCTTTTAATGTTGAAATAAAAGTGTTCACACCAGTATCATGCACGTTTTTTTCATAAATGCAACTAGAAGGCAGCATGAGGGGCATTACTATTGCTCAAGTTTCACTTTGGAATTAAATTATCCAGGTTTATTGAAAATCCTGGATCAGTGCATCATTAACTTCTGTACGAACAACCACTATCAAGGCACACTGACTCAATATCTATTATTAGCTTGCTCACCCCGAACACACACACACACACAAACACACACACTCATTCAAAACAGCTGACTCATGCGCCCAGAAGAGCCTTCTGTTATTTTGTTTGGTTCTCTGCAAGCTGCTGTGTCTTGTCACACTTCTGGAAAAAGTCACAGTCCCTGTCATTCCCCCTTTTTGCACCTGCCTCCGCCATCAAAATAACACACTGACTGATTTAAAAAAAATGTGTTTTGGCAGAAAATAACCTTCTTTTTTGTTAGTTTTTTCTAAACATACAAACACCTTGCTTTGCTGTTCTAAAAACAAAATGCATCTGCAGCCTCCAGTTAGTTTCAGGTGTCATAAAGCTCAGTCAGTCCATTTCCAAGGAAGTCTAGCCCAGAAAGCTCCATTTACAGTGGGGTTTAATTTATGTCCAAGGCTGTAGCATCATCAGTGTCAGAGAAACCAGGCCATCAACAGGAGAACCAGTTACCTTTTTTTGAATGTAAAATCAGTGTCTGTATGTGTGTATAAGACACTATATGGACAAAAGTATTGAGAAGCCTGATCATTACACTATTAGGAACTTCAATGACATTGGATTCAGATACATAGACTTTAATATGAAGTTGGTCCCTCTGCTGCTATAACAGCTTCCACTCTTCTTGGAAGGCTTTCCACAAGAAGTTGGCGTTTCTGTGGTAATTTGTGCCCGTTCATTCTGTAGAGTATTTTTATGAGGTAAGGCACTGTTGTTGGACGAGAAGGCCTGGTTCATCCCAAAGCTTTTGGATAAACCTTATGCTGAATCATTAAGATTGTCCTTCACTGGAATTAAGGGGCCTAGACCAAACCCTGAAAACTGGTGTGTCCTAATACTTTTGTCAATATAGCGTATGTATAAATGTATTTCAGAGGAGGTAGAAAACACATTATGTCGTTATATTATTAAGGAAGAGGAAGGGTGAGACGGCAGCAGGGGAATGTGTAGTGTTTAATTTGTTCAGCTGTTCATAGTCGGCATGCTCTACTAGAAGGGTCACCCGCCTCGGCCTGACTGCCACTGACATCACGTCTAATAATACACCATGATAATGGAAAGAGAGATAGAGAACCTCTTGGAAGGCAAGATATATAAAGAGCAGGACGGAAAAGAGTGGAAGAAGAAAGCCATCTGGTCAGGATCACACAGAGACACAACATGTCCCAGGTGCGTACTTCCACTTTACTATGAACACCAAGCTGTGGCATCTTCTGGTTCCTCAAAGAACTTTTTGAGAGATGACAGAAGCAACCAAGAACCATTTTTGTAAATGAAGTGCAAATGTGAACTTTTTTTGAAAGAGCCTCCAGGTTCTACACCAGTGAAACGTTTCCATGGGACTGTACGTCCAAGCCATAAACCATTTAGGAACCTTCTTTTTCTCCAACAGCCAACAGAAGTGAAGAAAAAGAAGCGTCCACCTGTGAAGGAGGAGGACCTGAAAGCGGCCCGCAATAAGCTTGGGCTGAAGGGAGAAGTGAAGAGTAAAACATATGAAGTCATGGTGGAGTGTGGTGAGTGCTGTTTCTCTACTCCCAAACCTGCCTGGCAATACAACCAGTTTCCTATTGACCCAGTTAAATATATGGCTCATTTCTCAGTGACCTCAAGTTGGTAAGGAGAAATTCTTTGGACCTTCATTTGGTGTTTTGCAAGCATGTGTCCATATTTGCCTTTTTCTGTTATTGACCTTCAGATATAGATTCATTATTCACTTATCATGGTTAAGTGCAACGTGCGCAAACTTCTAGAAATTATTTAGAAACTGCGGTCAAAAAAGTTACGTAAGCCCTGTATTTATGTATTGAGAGTGAAGAACTGAAGCCTGGGTCAACTTGCTTTTACTGTTTCCTTGACTGGCAATAATTTCACATTCTTCATTATAACATGGTAAATTTAGATGTATAATTTATTTAAAATAAATTAATAGATTTATACTTTAATATATATGGGGCCCAAAGGCCTTAGACCAGTAGTGCAAATCCTTGTGTTTTGATTTCTTTTCTAATTTAATACAGTTGTTGCTACAGCATAAGATCAGACAAGTTTTCAAACAGTTATCGAACAGTTTGAATAAAAAGCAGATTTACTGAAATATTTACATGAATTTCAGAGTTTCTTAGTGTTTTCTTTCTGGTTTAATGATGGCAAGAGTGATGAGCCACCCAAGAGTCACCTGAATTCACACTTTACTGAAAGGATTTAATATGGTCAGTGTTCCAAATTTACTTCAACATTTCTTCATTTTACTGATGAGAACTTTGTTCAAAAATGATAAAATATACATTTATACTTTAATGACGCCAAATCCAGTATACATAAATCAGATAAAACGCTCTTCAGAATAATACATTATTGATAATAATCAATAAAAAGAAATTATTTTTAAAACAAACTAAACCAGCCACAGTAGTATCTTCTGCATATTCTCACACATTCTGTTCACACACATATAGTTCACTGAGCAATGCCGCACTGGTAGTAACTTTTATACCAGTATACGTTTTAGCCCTGCCACTATATTGTGTAAGAGGAAACGGTCTGTGCATACAACAGCAAGATCTAAGTGACTGCTTCAAGCTTTGCCCTCAATACAGACTATAAAGCAGATTTGTATTGTTTATAACCGACACAGTTTCAATAGTCTGAATGTGTTCAGCAGTTCTCTCATACTATATTTCCCTCTAGAGCGAATGGGCAAGGTAGCCCCCTCTGTCTTTAGTGGGGTGCGCTCTGGAGGGGAGACGGCACTGGAACATCCCAAACCTGCAGGAAGCGTGTTCGGCAAATGAGGACATCAGTAAAGCATCCAGAAGGAAAGCACTGCATTAAAGAGAAGGATATGTGACTGTGCTCTCTGAGCCAGCACTTAAAAAAACTAAAATGGTCTGGAGACATCCAGATAGTCAGTGAGGTCTATTTATTTTATATGTATTTATGTATCAGTGCTCAATTTTACAATCACTGAACGTGGATCAATGTTACAAGCTGCACTGATTTATTTCAGAATGTCAGTTTTATATTCTTACTACATTCTACTTTCACTACAATTATTCATACTGTTTTAAAAAAAATATATGTATGTATTTGCCTGGCGCTTTGTGCTGATTTTCAGTCTTATGTTTTATACAATAAAATTTAAAAATTGCAACCACTGCCTTTTTATGATTGACAGCAGCAGTAGTGGTTCATAAATCATGCATTCATTTTCTGGGAATTCTGAAATTTTAATACATCTTGCCTCCTTTTTGCCTCTTGTGGGTTTGTACCACTCAAAAGGAGTCAATCTTTATTATTATTATTATTATTATTATTATTATTATTATTATTGAGAAATGCTAGTCCGTGCTTTCCTTCATGCCCTTTGTTAAGCTCTGTTTTTGAGCCCAGATATTAATTTGGGCTGATGTTTGTATCATAAAGTAATTATTTCAGGGCTTCCCTATCTGAAGGACTAGTTTAGCAGTTCAGTACAAATAGAGGCTTATATAGTTTTTCACGGTGATGTCCATCTGCTGAAATATGTTTGGTGTCCAAATTTAGCTTCTTTAGCTTAGTGCTGAAGCTACAAAGCTAATGTTGCTAAGAAACACTAAAACAGATGCTTCTGTAAAAATACATTCCCAAAATAGTACGTCAAACTGCATACAAAATACAGACTGGCTGCTGTTTGAGCTGGTTGAGAAACGTTGGAGGTGTATTTGAGTGCCTGTTGAGTGTAAAAATTATTATTTTTTTGTTGAACTAGTCCATGACACAAAATCTTAGCTAAGCAATGAGCATTTGCTTAGTTACCAAAAAAAACGCAGTACTACACTTGAGCGGTGAGTTTCGTTTAATTTTTTCTATTAACAGCATAGACCAAATGCTCATACATTTTCTTCAAGACCTGCTCAGTTGGTCTTGAAGAGGCCAGAAATGATGTAGTCTGTGTGATCTCCATCAATAAGCCCGGTTCCGTTATTATGAATGAACCAGCAGGGCACATTTTCTCCCTTCTTCACATCCTTTCTGAAGTCTTTCTGCCAGCCCCTGGTAACACAACCAGACAGAGTCAGCACATACTTCAACTGCATCTGATGATATGCTTTTATGGAATGCAGTGCGTAGGGACTTAAAAACTGCCAAAATATGAATCCTGTAGATACACTGGGGCCAACTGTGCAGGAAACATCATGGTTGCCTTCACATTGTGCCTTATATGGAAAGCTCTAGTTTGCAAGACACTGCCAGTCAAAAACTTGAGCTTCTGGATGCCAGGGTTTTCACTTTTCAAGCACAAAATCAGCCATGAACCATCCAGTCAAATAAAAATTTTAAAGAACATGGAAAGTTTTAATCATCGTCATGTTTTCAGGAAATGACCAAAGTTATCAAATTGAGGGGATTTCAGTCTGAACTTGCATCAGAACCAGTGCTAAGAGTGAATATTGTGATGAAGATACTTTATTTGGCCCAGAAAGGCAGAAACAGGACGTCTGAGAAGTTGGATTGAATTCTGAAATTATTTCTGCCTGACGCTTCACCAAGATCTTTCACAAAAGAATGGGTCATTCCATTTTCAAGCATTTACATATTTCAAAGACACTGTTACTGTAAAACGACCTACTCTCCAGTGTTGGCGAACAGTTGACTAGCACTGTATATTTATGTAGACAGCTGTAGTCTGTAAATGTATGTATGCATGTAGTGGTTTGCGCTCACCTTGTGACTTTGAGTCTGTGTCCTTTCACGAACATAAAAGCGCAGGGTTTGTCTACATCCTGCCCAGGAAAGGTCTCACTCACCTCAAACTCCACACCATTATAGAACTGCCCTGTAGAAGTAAAGGGAGCACATTAAAACCCGGGCTTCTGGGGTATTGTTTCCAATTTTTAAACAATAGGGTTACCTTCTTAAAATATCCCTGCAAAAATCACACAGTCAGGATGTTGTCTGAATAGATATAATAAAGCATGGGTCTCAAACTCCCGCACCCCGTCATGTTCCAAACATTGATTTTTTTTCTATTTACAAATATTTCTAGTTGTTAGTCATCAATTTAAGTTACCATTTCATGTACATTTATTATAAAAAAAAACATTATGTTTAGTTTAAAATGTAAAAATTAGCATTACCTGAACCCCGACCGTTACTGTCTATGACCCGACACCTACACGCACACATTTGCAAAAAGATGTTTTACAGCGAATAAAAACGTCACTTTCCAGGGTGACGTTTTAAAGGAATACAATCTGAAGCGAACAGTTATGTGACAAAGCGCAAACGTTCACTGCATACTCCGTGGCACTTGATGAGAGAACAGACATTACAGACAGTGCTCAGCTAGCCATTTTTTATCAGGGGTATCAATGATCAGTTTGCGGTTACAGAAGAGTTACTCGATGCGTCTCCAATGCGTGGGCGCACCACAGCGAAAGAGGTTTCAGCAGCTGTGGAGCGCACTCGAGCGCGCTAGGTTGCAGTGGAACAGACTTGTCGGCATCACCACAGATGGAGCCCCATGACGGATAAAAAAAATACGGACTGGTAGCACTGGTACAAAGGACATTGGAGGAGGAAAATGTAGATCCAGTGATTGTTTTGCACTGTATCATACAGACACTGTGCAACAAATGTCTAAAATACGAATACGTCATGTCTGTGCTTCTGAAATGTATAAATTACATTAGGTCCAGGAGTTTACAGCACCGCCAGTTATTTCACTGTATTGAAGAGGTATTTCCCATATTGAAGAGATTTTTTGAGTTAAGAGCAGAGGTGAAACAATTCATGAAAGATGCAGAATGAATGTTCCAGAATTTGATGATCCAAAATGGGCAATGGATCTTGCATTCCTAGGGAAATATAACACAGGAGCTGAACATCCTTAACCTGAAGCTGCAAGGACCTAGTCAGCTTATCACAACAGTTTATGACAGTGTGAAAGCTTTCACCTCAAAACTGAAGCTATGCTAAATTCAACTTTCTGCAAAAAACTTCAGCCATTTCACAACAGGTAGGTCTATTGTAGAGGAGGGTACAGTATTCTGTGGTGAGGAGTACGTGTCTGCTATTGATAACCTGCTGCAGGAGTTTGATGAACGTTTTGCTGACTTTAAGGCACACCGTTGCACTTTCCAGCTGTTTGCTGACCCCTTCTCAGCTGATGTGGAGAATGTCCCAAGTGTGTTGCAAATGGAACTTATTGACTTGCAGTGCAACAGTCTGCTAAAAACTAAGTTCAGAGAGGCACAGGGAAAAGCAGACAAGACTGGACATCCTTCCCAGCGCTCTCAAAAATGTTTAGTCGTGTGATGTGCCTTTTTGGGAGCACATATGTCTGCGAGAAACTTTTCTCTACTATGAACTCTAATAAATGTAAGTACAGGACTAGGCCAAATGTAGCTCGACTGTGTGAGCAGAAGTGTTGTCAGGTGTCTGGGCAGAAGTAGAACAGTAGCTACATATGTGCCCAGGGATTTCTTTTTTCATTTCAGTCCAATATTATGCCAAGCTGGTTATTTTTATTTAGTGTCAAAGCAAGAAAAAAACTAAATGCTGAGTACAAATATATATAATAACGCAAATGCTGCTGTTTGTATTTGATTTTGTTAAATATGGAAGGAAGTATTACTAATTCAAATAAAAGTCCATAATATTACACTTTCATTGTTTACTTGAGTATTGGCGTGGCCCTTCTATGAGTTGACAATGTCATCAGTGGCCCTTGGCCAGTTTGAGTTTGAGACCTTTGTACTAAAGTGAGCTCCATCGTTGGTTAGGCCTTGAGACATAACATAAGTAGGAAGCGACAAAAGAATGAAGTAATCATGATTGTCATGATTGTATTTTTCAGGAATGTCTTTTGCTAGCATCAGATGTCCATGTTTAATCTTGAACGGCCAAAAATGTTTCACCTCCAATGCTGCTAGCTTAGCACTAAAATACAACTAGAATGGAGGCACCAGGAGAAATGTACATTATACCGGAGGTTTTATTTTATATTCATATTTTGTTGTTTTTCTTGTCTCACCAACTCTTGTATTTGACACTAACATACTGAATTCTAGTGAGTAACAAATAAATACAAAACTTATATTTGCAACAGATCAATATGGGTATCTTATATCAAGATTTAAAATGCAAAGGGCAAATAATCACTTATATATAGAGGCTGCGACAACACTGGTCTTGTTTACCAGCTTTCTGAATTCTTTAATGAAACAAGGGCCGTTGAAATTGGTCATATGAACATCAGCACATAATCCATCCCTTTTCTAGTCCTGTGGAGGTCTTACCGAGCAGGCCATGGACCCTCTTTGAGAAGAGGTGGCTATCCAGGGTGTAGAAGCCCAAGTAGTCCTGGTGGTAGGGGTGCTTCTTCCACACTTTGTGCAAGATGATGACAAACTTTACAGAGTTCTTCAGGACCACTGTCAAACTGCGATCTTTGGTCACTTGTAGGTCCATGCTGGAGGAAAAGGAAAATGAACTTGAGTTAAGTTCAAAAAGCCATGTTGACTAAGTTGGGTTTTCACACTGACTTCATGCATTAATGTGTCCAAGTCACTACAGTTTTTAACTGGCAGTGGGATGTTTGGTGCCCTCCTGACCAACAAAGAGTGGTACATGTGTTTCTGTGTGCACACAAAAGTCCTTTTCTTGTATTTTGACATGTATGTGGTTTATGCACCAAAAATATTCATAATAAACAAGCCATTTCCCACTTGTGCCATAAAACTGATCTTTGTAAATGACATAATACTGTGTATTTTTGCATGACAATTTTCCAACCCCTCATTATCCCTTGTAATTAATCTGAGTGTTAACATTACTGTGCTTTTAAGTCTGTGGTATGCAAATTAGCCCTGTTCTAATTGGCCACCATATTTTGTGACTGATTTTAACAGCAGCATTCTTACAACTCATGGTTGAGGCTAAACTGCTGTAGAGGGATGTCTTGGTGACATCATAAAAAAGCATTTCATTCGTTGTACATATGATGTTTTGCAGTTTACTTTTGGGATGGACTACAGAGTGACCAGCACAGTGTTTATTTAAAAACAAAAAAGTGACGGACAATTTTCCACATGTGCTCTTCAGTGTCTGGAGTCTGCTTTATCTCCACACCAAGTACTGCCAGGTGGCTAAATTACCATTTCTATGCTACTTACTTGAGCCCCTTGGTGGAGATATTGTCAGACCAGAAGAGTTTTGTCAGTTTGCCATGTTCAGACACCACAATTTCCTGTGTGGACACCATTAGTCTGATACCAAACTTCTCATGAACGATCCCAAAACGCCCAAAGTAGGTGTTCCTCTTGCTACCAGGGTCCACTTTCTTGTCTCCAATGGTTTGACCATTTACCACAGTGCCTTGAAAGAAATGTCAGACGTTAAAGAATTCTCCCAAAAGTCTGCCCCTATTTTCTGACCAAATGAATCTATGCTCACCTGTCAGAGGATCCTTGACCAGGTTGAAGATGGTGCCTGGTTTGTCATCGATGTTGAAGCACAGTGCATCATTTTTATCTGGCAACTCAATGATGAAATGTGGATCTCCATCAACTGTCAACAAAATGGGTAGGTTACCTCATGTTTGGCTGTTTACTTACATGTAAAAGATTTATTAAATGTATTTACCCCAGTTTACAGGTGATGAAGCATAAGATGGAGGAATATACCTTGAAACCACACCTGGAGACCAGAGATGACTTTAAAACACAGAATACATTCTTAAATTCAAAATCTATTGCTTCGACTGTAGTAAGGGGGGTTCTTACCTTGATCTGGAGGAGCTGTACGCTGATCTGTGAATAAATGCCAGATTGTAAGAGACATGTGTACAGCACTGTTAGAATCATATGGTAAGAACCATCAGGACACTCTTACACAAAGATGAAAGAGGCAAATCAACAAGCGGCCCACAAGTGACCCAAAGACTGTATAATATCTGCATTCATTTTTTTATTTGATCAATCAAGAAATATTTTTGTTTCAATAAACACATTGATTCCAAGTCTGCAATGTCACTAACTTACTTGAAGGGACTGCTTAAGTTCACATGCTATACTTTCAAAAGTATGTGGAGACTGACAATTACTCCTACTGGATATGAGCTTATTGGACCTCTCATTCCACAAGCGTGAGCATTAATATAAAGCCCCGCCCACTCCATATGTTATACATTAGCAGTAAATGTGTCAGAAAAGCCTCAGTTAAATAATTAGGCATGAGCACCGGAACCATTGTAGCACTTTTTTAACTTTCAAAATCATTACCCCCCAAGCACCGCCCCCACCCCCACCACAAGCTCAACAACAATTGAGACATAGAGCCCTGCTTCCCCCCAACATTAAAAATGTAATTAGGAGTGGTGTCCACAAACTTTTGGCCATATTCTACATACTTCTAGTCACTTGTTCTCCTATTTCAACTTAGGTAAGTATGGAAAGGTGAGTCCCAGTTTTGAAATTTAAACGGACAGTTTCACCTTTCGACAGTTCAAAGGATTCCCTTAAGGAAGTGCTTTGACTTATGTTCGAAATTCTTGTCGCAAATAGTTATGTAGTTTGCATATTAAGAATTTCACACATAAATAAAGGTTTATTAGGTATCATTCATTTTAGTTAGAAAATCAAATTACTTTACACAGTAAATTGTTGATGTCTTATGGAATTTTGTCGACGTTCATTTTTCTGCAATGATGCATAGTGATGGGGTGAGTATATTTCAGCTTGTGAAGCAAGACGAGGACAAAAACCAGCTGTAAACATTCAGATCAAACAGTATTTTAGGTTTACCTTCAGTTAACTTGTCAGCAATGAGTGTGTCCTCTGGCTTTTCAGGAGTTTCAGGCTTTGTGACCACCATGGAGGTGAGTGGGGTGACAAAGTTATATTTCAGTGAGAGATCCAGGGCTTCAGCTGTGATGTTGGCTTTTTCTTCAGGTGTAGCCTTGTCTCTGTGAGTAAATGCCATACATTAGTGTTATAAAGACTATAAATCATATTTTAAAGTGGATGGACAAAACTTATAATACTCTACCCTGTTAGGTTATATGAAATGTCTAAATATATATACACTACCGGGCAAAAGTTTTAGAACACCCCAATTTTTCTGTGTTTTTGTATTGAAATTCAAGCAGTTCAATGTCTCGTTGTTTGCAGAAAGTTCTTCCCAACTATGTTGCAGAAGTTCCCTAAGTGTGCGGGACTTATAGGTTGCTTTGCTTTCACTCATCTGTTCAGTTCATCCTAAAGCAGCTAGATAGGGTTTAAGTCTGGAGACTTCTGGCCACTCCATGTTTTCCAGCTAACCATCTTGTTCTTTTTTCTGAGGTAGTTCTGGCATAGCTTGGACTTATGTTTTGGGACACTATCTTACTGTAGGACAAACCCGAACAACTCGGCACAGACCAGAGGTCCTGCATGGAGCTGCAGAATTATTTCCCACTTCTGGGTAACCTTACCATTTTTAAACCTCTCGCAGTTCAGTACTGTCCTTTGTACCATTTCATGATATTCACTGGACTTGAACTGTGAATTTCAATTTAAAAAACTTTTGACCAGTAGCGTACATACACACAGTATTGTGCAAACGTCTTGAACCACCCCTCATATCTTTATATTTTTGCTCTGAATCACCTTGAATCACCATATATTATGCCTTGTCAAACTGCCTAATCTTTGGTATATTGAGTAGATTAAATTAAAGAAATACAAACAAACAGTTTTTCTTCACTGGTTCAGGGTTAGATGGCTTTGTTTTAAAGTTAGATGGCTTTGTTATGCTTAGCTGATTCATACATATGTCACTGTGTGGCTTAATAAACAAAAAAAGGGTCAAGTTCCTGACCAGGATTGAAAATTAGAGCTTTTGAAAGTCCAGTCCTGTATATACATACATACAGTACGCCTTTTTGGAATTTGTCCATGATGAATACATATAACATTTATTAATTTTGGGATCCCAAGACGGGTGGCGCCTCTGAGGTACCCTTGAGCAAGGTACCGTCTCACCAGTTGCTCCCCAGGGGCTGTGTTCCTGGCTGCCTGCTGCTTTATTTGGTGAACAGGTTGAACGTAGAGGAAGAATTTTGTGCTGTTCACACTGTGTGCTGTGGTGTGTTCACATATGACAGAGTAGTCACTTTACCTTTTACACTTTTGGTGGTTATTATACAGTCAAATGAAATTCGATTGACTACACTGAATACTGTGTGAAAAGCAAATTTACTGTCCCAGTAAATTTTAGTCCCCAAATGTATAAACAATGAAAACGCACTCTCAGAGGTTTGAAGGTACTCTCCGTAAGGTATTTAAAAATCATAACTGCAATGGATAATGGTACTTTTATGTTCCCTACAAAAAGGCACTGAAGGTGTACCCTTGAGGTTTGTATCCTGAAAGGGGGCAAAGTTTTATCTGGCAGAGTTTACTGCCCCATTTCCTGAAAGCATCTTAGTGTTAAAAGCAAATTAAACAGCAAAATGAGTGTTTGGTGTTATGATTACACTACAACTAATGAATCAACTGAAATGCTTTTGGGAAATGACAGTCAGAACTGTATGTATTCAGGGTGTGCACCACTGGTTGTAAAAAGCCAAGAAACCCTGCTCTTGAACTGCAGACTGTCTATGTTGCATTTCATTTAAGGATGTTGCTCATAAGGCGACAGGACACCTACATATGCTGTTCATATCAATTCACATAAACCTTTCTAAACTTTTACGAGTTTCGTTCTGCTACCTGATTGTCGTGGAATTTTCACAAGTAGTTTTATTGATATAATTTGAAAGGAAATCTTACAATTAACTGAGCATTTTCCAAGAACAGAGGAAATAGGCAGATACAAATGAATTTGCATTATAAAATCAGATCACACTCACTTTTTATCCAAGAGTTGCTGGATGGTCAGATATGCCCAGAGGCGCTCTGTGAAGTCCCCAAAAATGTACTCTTGATCAGGGAAAATGGTGCTCCATTCCTGAGCACTGGCCTGGCCTTTTGCCACAAAGTCTTTCTCTGCCTGGGGTGATAAAAACAGTTTATAAAAAGGCATTACATAAAGACCCATTTTCCCATATTTCATAATATAGGCTGTATCATGCACTCTTACAATAAAGGATTTACCCTTTCAAAGTTTACAGAGCCCACACATGTAATGATTCTATATCAGTTCAAAGATATTCCTAGAATTCAATGTCCAAGGGCCTAAGCTTTTAGGTGACCTGTCCTTTCAGTGTTGGTTGAAGTCTCTCACCCCTTGAGCTGAAACTTCAACTGGAAAGTCATTCATCTCAATGTCATTCAGTCGGCCTGCAATCACAATCTCCGAGCCATTGAAGAGCTGCTTAAAGTGGCTGCCAGTCAGAGAGTTTACTGTGTTGTCAGGATAATTAAAATTCACCTCTGATAGGAGAGGACTCGACACTTCATCATAGAATCCCTTTGGATAAAGAATGTTTAAGCAGTATTAAATATGTGCCATTTTAACTTAACCCATGTGCCCAATATTGGTAAAAATAAAATTTTGGTAAAAAACTTTAAGAATGCAAGATTTTCTACACAATTAAAACCTATTTTCCTGCAAAAATGTACCAAAGTCATTAAAATAGGTGTCAAAGAGACTGCCATAAAAATTACAACAAGGTTTAGTTCAAATCCAGCAGAATTATCCTTTATGGCCTATTTGAATACAACACAAATATGTCTGTCAGATTTCTACCTGCAGTTGGAGAGTAGCATCTGATGCCTCATAGATCCTGCGAGCTAGACCATCATTCTGCTTAGCCATCACATCCAGGAAATTATAGTTCACATCATAGCCAAAGCCCAAGCAAAAGAGAGTAATGTTTCCATCAATGGCATTCTTAACATTACTTTGGATTATGGGTAATGTTGTCTCACCTAAAAATAAAAAGAAATATGTCAGTGCTTAAATTGTTAAAATGTTAAATGTTAAAATGTTAAACAATGTTAAACAAACTGCCCCTTTGAACAGAAAAACTAAATAAAATGATGGATTAATGGTCAGAGGTTTTTAACTTTTCCACAGCACAAACCTATTTTGAGATTCAAATATTTTGTTGTAATTAGGATTTATATTATAAGACTCATGTCTTAGATGTTCACATTAACTCTGACCGGTGTGCAAATGCTGTGCTGGTCTCTAGTCACTGTTCATCACTGTTGGAGTGTGTGACTGTTAGATGTAGACTGTTTTATTTACCACAGGAATTCATCACCATCACCTGTTTGTTGTTACTGGAAATTTTAAGCATGTAAATATCAACCCAGGTCTTCCTAAATTCCGTCGGTATCTGGCCTTTGCAACAAGGGGATTGAATGTGCTGGACTGTGTTTACTGGTGTGTACTGTACTGAGGCCTGCCCCCACCTCGACTTCTCAGACCACATCTCTGTTATGCTGATCCCAGCATCAAGACCACTCGTCAGACGTGCCAAGCCCTTCTGTAGCAGTTGAAAATCTAGCCCTTAGGTGCCATGTCTGCTCTTCAGGACTGCTTTCAGCACACTGGCTAGTATGTGTTAAGGAAGGCTGCAACCTACAGCAGCTCTACCAACTTGGAGGAGTACATGAAGTAAGTGAATTTACTGCATTGATGATATTGCAAGAAGAGCAAAGTGCCAACCTATCCCAGGCCATCACAGCAGTGAAGGGTGCACATGGTCAGAAAATCTATGGCCACTTCCAGGACACTGGTGAACCCAACTACAAGGTATCTTCACCTGCTCGTAAATAACTTTTGTGCATGGTTTGAGGCACAGAATGACATGGCAAAGTATGATGCTCAAGGACACAATGGTAGAAAGTGCAGTTAGAAGTTGGAACTTTGTGGTCATCGGACTCACAGACAAGTGTTTTACCCACTAGACTACTACTACCCTCATCACTCAGGATCAGGAGCAATATCTCCAGCATGGCATGACCATAATGAGCACAGAGACCCTCTGCTCAGCCCTCTGCTGTTCCTATGACTGTACAGCAAAGCACAGCTCAAACCACATCATCAAGCATGCTAATGACATGACCATGGTGGGTTTGATCAGTGAGAATGACAAGATGGCATCCATCCTGTGGAGACTGTAGAGGGCACCCCCCATCCTCACCACATTCTACAGAGAGACTATAGAGACTGTCCTGCGCATTAAGTAAATTCAGTGTAAATTCAGAATTTTTTTTTTTTTTTATCTTCACTTCGTTCTGTCCTTCCTTGTACTTTTTATGATCTGTTTTAAGCTATTTGATATTTTAAAGTGTAAAGTGTAAAGTGACCATTTGTCATTCATGAACACATCACAGCACATTTTTTTTTTATGAAGCAGTGGGCAGCCAGAAACACAGCGCCCAGGAAGCAGTGTGTGGGGACAGAACCTTGCTCAAGGTAATGCATAATCAATATTACTGTTTTAGCAAGAGATTTCTAGCAAGAAATACCATGGGTAGGATCTCCATCTGTAAGCAGGATAATCATGGATGCACTCTTGTCTGGGGTGGTTCTGTTTTTCTTGGCTGCTCTTATTATAGCCACAGCTCTCAAAACAGCATCATTGATATTCGTCACTTTTTGGGAAAACAAGACAAGACACATTTATGAATATAGCTTAAGTTACATTTTTTTCACTTTCAAGTCACTTTTTGGATATAATGTTTCTGAAAAGTTGAAAGTGAAAAGGTTTTGTGTTTTAGTAAGTGTGATCCCACTTGTAAAGATATTTGTTTTTAACAGGTTTCTCACATCAGAGGTGCCTTAACCTATGATGTAAAAATGTTAAATGTAACAATATCCTTAATGTCTACATGCCCTGAAAGTTAGAGGCTATCACTGTTACATTTACAGCAACATACAATTAATATATGTTAATATAATGCTGCCCCTAATGGATGCATTTTGAACTACAGTAACAAACTTAATCAAAATGATGGAGACACTGTTACTCAAGTTTAACCAGCTAAAGGTTTTCCATAAAGGAAAGTAACTACCATTAGAGGATAGAGGAACTTGCAAAAATAACAGTTATGGAAAAAATTACATCCATATCATGGTGTATGCTTAGGAAATGGAAATGTTCGGTAAGAATTAATGAATGTCACCAAATTGTTTCTTCTGGAAATTATTTTCCAGGAAATGTAGCACAAAAATTTATGAAAACATAGCTTTTGACAAAATCTGAATAAGGCAAGGCAGCAGAGTCCTTTATGGGACAGGGCCCTGTGTTTAAGTGATTAATTATGACACTGCCCACCCACACTGGTGATACCACACCCCTGTAAATAAGCTAAAAACAAAATAACTGGCATTATCAATAGCAGTCACTGAGCACAGTGCATGCCTTGCATGAGTCTGTCCCCAAAGCAGCTTTAAACCTAGAGCCCTTGGGGTTTTCTCCAAGTTGTTGATGTCTCCTTGGAGGAAGACCACAGGGTATAAGGGCCCAGGAGAAAAACAATCATCTGCATGGGATAAGGGTGGTCCAGCACAAAGGGTGGGACCCATTAGGTTACAGGGAAGAGTTTCATTTATTTAGCAAATGCATTGTTAGCAATGTGTAACCTTCTAGATGTTATGATGTGTTGGGCTGGCGCCTGTTTGCCCTGAGGGTCCCCATGACCCAAGTAAGGATTAAGAAAATGAATGAATTTTATGAAATGTTTCAGTCACAGTTTCATCACTTAATAACAAACAAACAAAACAGACAGAACAACCTCTGCCACTACTCATCATACCATTTTCATAAATATACTTACAGCCTGATATTTGTATTTGTTCCACAAACTCTTTTGCTGCATTCACATTTTCTTGTGTCACTTTGCTCAGTGATGGTCTCCAGTTTTTGATTTCATCATCAAATATGATCAGGCCAAAATGGTCTTCCTCATACAAATCGCTGAGGATGGTCAGTAATGCCTCTCGAGTCTTTCAGAGGTTTTGCAAAATTAAAATCATGAACCATACTAGTGATCTTAATAGAATAGAACAGAATAGAATTCAATTGAATGTTCTAATACTAGTTTTTAACATACCTGCTCCATCTTTTTACCACTCATGGACCCACTCCTATCAATCACAAACACTATATTCTTTGGCAGTCGCGGCAAATTAGCTGGGGCAAAGAAATGCACAAAGTACCCATTCACGACCTAGAATGCAGAGAAAGCCAGTTAGAACTGAATAAATATGAATGATTATATTCACAAGCATCTGCATGTGAGTGGCATTAATGTGAACCTGAATGTCGCCGAGATCCTGAGCATGGTTGACATCGTACTTAATGAAGAAATCTCCGTCTATCAGTGTACCATCACAGTCTGGGCATTTCCTCTGCTGATCCAGGGTTGG
>JBBPCX010097425.1:0-23655 GCA_037974365.1 Hydrocynus forskahlii
ATACACACACAAACAGAAGAAACTCTTCAAAAAGCAAAATCCTGTTATAAAATATAAAAGCATTTATTTCCTCTCCTATGGTCACATCAGTTGCTATTTCAGAGTTACTGGATTTCAACAGAATGATATATGTATGCATAGATATACAAATTATTATGTTATGCTGTTTTGTCTGTGTGAGAGAGATAGAGAGAAAAAAAGAGACATGAAGCAGCTTGTTCTGCATGTTGATGGCGAGTGCTGCTGGGAGTTTTGCTCCCAGAGGAGCCGGACACCCGCGGTGCATTGTGGGTAGGCTGATGGGGTGGCGGCAGCGGCAGTACCTCCAGGGCTGAATGAAATATTAACGTTCTGCGTCCACACGGCAGCTTGTTTACAGCCTTTAACTCCTGAGGCTAGACTTATTTTAGCCCCTCTATGCAACTGCTCCCCAGCTCTACCACACACCTCCTGAAGCACACGCCAGCTTGCTCTGCTGAAGCTGCACCCGGTGTGTGTATGTGTGTGTGAGTGAGAGAGAGATAGAGAGAGAGAGAGAGTGAGTGAGTGTGTGTGTATGGGTGTGTTTGAGTATTTAATATATGTATTGTTAGCAGTAAATTGATTTACTTTGATATAATTCCATGCCTGTTATGTGTTTTACTTTGACCTAAATAATTACGATGTTTGATATTTGTTCTTTATGTTGGTATGTTCCCTATTAATACACACAATACACACACACACATGCATACATATATACACTTGTGTGTGTGCGTGTGTGTGTGTATATATGTATATGTGTGTGTGTGTGTGTGTGTGTGTGTGTATATGTATGTATATATATATATATATATATATATAATGTAAAAAATTTATTTTTTCTGTTTGTGTGTGTTTGTATAGGTGTTTCTTCATGCAGATGGTACTGGTGCTCTATATGACTCAGTGGAGGTGGATGGTGAAAGCCCTGTTAATGCTGATCTACTGTTGGACTCGAGTGGACATAATGTTTATGTCCTGACAGAGAGAAAGGTATGTTCAGCACAATTCATATGTAAAGTGCTTAACAACAAACAAATACATGGTACATAAACTGACAGGAGACTCACCTTTATTCATTGCATGGCACTGAACAGTAACTATTAATGCAAGTGAAACTAATGGCTAATAGATGAAGAAAATGCGGATAAAACTAGTCCACCAAGAACACTGTAAATGATTTGTGACTGGATGATCTTTTTTTGATCACTTCTTAACAACACTTAACAACACGTAATTATAAAAGCAGGAGAAAATTCCAATTATTCGAAGGAACTAATGTTGGGACATGTTAAAAAAAATGTTCCCCAGGTCACGTTAGCTGAAGGCTGAACAAAGCCAAACTCTCACTCTTCTCTATGATATTGAAATGGGAAACAACATTCAAACAAAGACAGAATGTCAGATTCTGGTTATAGGGTTGGCTGAACAGTAAACTCCCTTTTATAACACAGTTCAGTTGCTGCGGCTTCAGTCTCTTGTGGATTTTTTTTTTTGAGAAATACTTTTTTTTTTTTTTTTGAGAAATAGTTTGCGGAAACTACTGCACATTCGCAGAAACCGCAGCTATTTTGCCCCCTTGTCCTTGTGCTGGTTGTTTATGTTTGGACATGGCGATTAGAAAGGCACACCTGAACGGAATGAGCCTCCGCTGCTCAGCATTGCGCCCAAACATAAACAATCCAGTGCGAGGATGAGGGGCGTGGCAGACGAAGCACGGACGTCACAGCTTTTTTCGTGCCAATATACGATTTTTCATGCATTTTAGTGATGAATTATTAAGAACAATATCATTTACTAATTTTGTACCATGAATATTGACGTAAATTCAGCTACGTTTACATAGAAAATATAACTCTAAATTTTTGGTACAAAAAAGCGCATCTTGGGATGGTTAAATACTGCTGTACTCAGAGGCGGGAGGTTTGAAATGAGCCAATCTGAGAATGTTGTTTATTTCTCCTTGCTGCTGATTGGCTGCTGCCCTGTAACGCACCTTGTGTGGAGCTATCTCGAGTGTTTTTTGTTTTGTTCTTTTTAAAGCCCTGTATTTGTATTACTGTAAATTAAATTATTATATTACTGTATTAGCCCTGCTTATACCAAAGAAAATGACAGCGCATACCGAAGAAAATGCGTGCATGAGTTACAGTACAGTCTATACAGGGGTAACATCCGCATTTTACATTCTAGCACTTCGGGCGTTCAATGTACACTGTACAGTACGACTGCGGGTTTACCTTTACATTTCTTAAGGGTAATGTATTAAACTGAGTTTAAAATTAGATTAAAGTGTTTTGGTAGCATATTTGGGGGTATATTTAGGGTTTTTAACAGATGCCGGATATATGCTGCTGATATTTTTTTGCCAATAATTAGACATTTCCCCTCTGTTTGTGTAGTAAAATATCACACTAATAATAACAAAGTATACACAAAATTTCTCAACTTAACATTTACTTAACACTGACTAAACATAAATATAAACATAAATAACAAATAAAACTGTAAATTTCCAAACAATAAATTAATATATAACATTTGAACTTGACTAATAATTTGTGAACAAAAGTTACAAACTATTCCTGAGGGAAGATAAAATTGTAAACAACAATACAAATTGTCGGTGGACCAAAGCATTTAACCCATTTCTTTCCTGCCAAGACATTGCCATATATTATAAGCCAGTGTGCATATAGGCAAAGTTCCCATGTGAATTTAACTGTGAAGAATGTTTTGTTCCAAACAAGTAACAAGTGACACTAGTTCTACACATCCTATTTTGACCTGAACAAATAATCTTGAGTTTTAATCTCTGAGTTTTCAGTGGACCAAACCATTAAGGCATTTTCCTGCTTGAAAATTGCTATTCATATCTTAATGAAAAAGTCCATATAAAAAGGCATCATAATTCTGAATGTAAACCTCAGTAAGTTTCCCTTCTACAGGGAAAAAAGCGATATTGCAGCCTGGAGAGCAGTATTTAAGGTGGAATGAAAATTTCGAATAAGGAGGTGTGAATAAGGAGCTAACTTCAGCGTCGTTTTCATGGAGACATCTGACAAATTGTTCGAATCTCCACTCTCAAATGAATCTCCACAAAACTTCTGGCTGGGGTCCTGCAGAAGTGGCAGCATGGATCACGTGTACCGCAGCAAAACTGGGCTGTCCACAGTGATGCCTGAATATCGGTGTACTAAACTCGGATATCGTCTTTAGTATCGGCTGACCGATATATCGGTTTACCTCTAGTTTACACTATAAAAAAAAGCAATGAAATTAAATGGAATCTTATTTTCTGTTCCACCATTAACTATGCCATGTTAAGTGTCCTGTTTACTGTTTTTCCTTCTCCTGCAAAGTTACATTTTTGGGATTATGAGGCTTTGTTCTGGGCAGCGATAGACAATATGAGCTAAAAATTACCAGGAATTATTACCAGGAGAGTCACATGATGTTTCAGGGCAGAGTTTAAATCAGAAAGGGCTAGTCGTGCATGAAATGATGAAACCAGTTTTTTTCCCACAGCCAGAAAATAGCAATGACCATTTGTTTGCAGGCTTTCAGCCCATTCTGTCAAGGTTGGCTTCCCGGTCTAGTTTCCTCTTTCACTGGGCTGGAGAGCTTCCTTTTATCCCTTTTAATGTTTGCCAGCTCCTCCCAAGTGAGGTACGCCTGAGTCCCTTGATAGTGGGGAGGAGTGCACAAACAAGCAGCAGCATGATGGCAACTCCCCCTTTGGGCCATTGCAGTAGACGTGTGCCAATTTGAAACTGCTGACATTAACTGTTAAAATTGGAACCCAAACTTTTTCAGTAGTGTGCATAATGTGCAAACCATACTGTTTCCCAGCTTTATTACACCATGTCCCCTTCCACCTCACACTGCAGAGGTTCCTTCTCTAACATATGATTCAGCTCAAGAATGAGTTGATAATTAGCTATTAATGACCTCTCAGTTGTTGGAGCAAGGATGGCTCAAAATGATGTAATTGTTAGTTTTTTTTCTACCTGTACCTACACTCAACAAACAAGTATAAGGAGCATCCACTACATAAACACACTTTGTAGGTTTACACTGTATCTGTTGCGGTCCTTAAAGTTATGGAGTGGCTGAAAAAATGTAGAGCAACAGACAGGATACACTGTAATTTTATACCCATAAACTGCATATCAATGGTAGATGGCACTGAGTGTAGATGGGTGATGGTGGGTGTACTGAGAACTCTGGAGACACTGACTCAAACCCTAATGAACTTACAGTGTGTGTTGTCTCATACTGGGAGTGTCAATACAGTGTCCTATAGGTGTGTGTCTGTGTTTTTTTTTTTCAGGTAACAAGGGTACCCGTGGCTCAGTGTGAGAGACATCTAGACTGTCATTCATGTCTGTCAGTTAGAGATCCCTACTGTGGCTGGTGCTCACTTGAGGGCAGGTAAGCCTCTCCTCTCTCTTTTTCTCTTCTTTCCCCCTTCTCTTCTTCTGCTCTTATATCCCTTTCACCCTTTTCTCCTCACTTCTTCTGTTTTCTACTGCTCTGTCCTGTTCATCCTGTCCTGTTTTCCTCTCTTCTCCTATGTGTAGATGCAAGGTAGGTATGCTGAGAAGACTGAAGACCCCGACTCGAACACTAATAAACTAGCAATTATGTGTGTGTTGTCTCATACTGGGAGTGTCAGACTATTCACATCAATTCTTTCTGAGAGTGTTTTGTGTGATTTGTCACAGATTTTTTTTTAGCAGAACAAATTTGACTATTTTAAATAGGTTCAGAAGTATTCAGTATTCTTTAATTAAGTCTGCATAAGAATGTGTTTATGCGCATGTGTGTTTCAGATGTACTCGAAAGCTGGACTGCGCTCGCCACTCGCAGCCTCACCACTGGCTGTGGAGTTATGGTCATGATCGGCAGTGTGTGTCCATCCAGAGTTTGGATCCTGCCATCCAGAGCAGAGAGGAGCAGACCGGGGTACACACTCAAACTGCAGCAAAAAACTCACTACTGAACGTCTTATACAGCATAAAATGTTACACATATGTGTTATAATGTGTTATAATGTGTTTCTTTTCAATAACGTTAGACTCATATATGGTCCCGATTTTCCTCACCTTTCTGAAATAAGTGTGGTCATTGTTTGTAATCATGGTCAAAGTGTCAAGATGTACCTTACGCACCAGTTTAGTCTCACCCCTTCATGTTAAAGTTTCAACCCGGACTGTTTTTGGTGGAACAATCAGAACACCCCAAGTCGTAAAGGAGCAGTAACAAGAACATGTTTAATTCTAAGCAAAAAGAGAAAATGTGACAATTAATGCAGCAACAAATTATGACTGTACATAAACACACATGTATATCCTCAGTGGAACAAGAAGAAAAAACATAAATGCTAGTTTTGTGAAATGGAAGTGTCCAGGAGCAATGGCAGCTCAGCCATGAGGCTGCAGACCACCCTCTCATAGAGTGAATGGTCAAATGGTAGACTGTAGTGGGTATCCTCTTGGATCACACCCTACAAAACTCTAAACTGCCTTGGGGGTGGGAGATTGGGTGGACGACTTCCTATTAATGCTTTAATGCTCATGATTTTGGAATGGGATTTGGCTTTATAGTGTATATGGGATATGCCCTTTATTTTTGACCTGTTTCAGCTGTGAGAATTCTCCAGGCTTATCTACAAAGGGCTGGCCTGTGTCCCAGCTTGTGAGGAACACTGTGGATTCAACTGACTGAGCAACAGCTGCCACCACTCATGGCACCAATTAGTTGGGTCATGTGTTTGCTGAGATGTTGTAGCCTAGGCTTGGACTCACAGTGGCACTATGTAGATAATGTTGAAGACTGCTGGTTGATGAATATTAATATTGTCTGTTACTAGTTATTCGAACCTTAAAACTGCCATGAATGAGGCAAAAAAAAGCTAGAAAGTGCTTTTCACCATGGCAGGTTCTTCCACAGATATGGAAAGCTGAACTGAAAATAGAAAGTTGATGTTTGCTTCATCTAGGTAAATGATACCTGGCATCTCATAAATTGAATTGCTGAATAAACTGTATGCTACTGCTCCAATTCACTTTTAAGATACAGTTTACATACAGTTTTCAGAGCCTTAGTCTTCAAAGCCTTGTGTACATTTTATCGTCTTTGCGTAGGATGTCTTTAAGTGTAATTGTGAATACTCACATTGAGAACACTGGTAAAAGCTGATGTTTGGTTTCAAAGGTTTTATTTAAAGGCTTTCTTCACCACTATGCCGACCAATACTATTTAAATATTTGGCCTTTTTAAAAATCAGATTATTCAAAATGATCCAAATTGGCCCAACACAGTCTCAGAAAGGTGTAAATTAATTCTCACTGAGGTGCATTTTATTTAAGAACACTATACGTTTCACAGTGCACTCAGATAGCCAGCTATTCCTTGAGGCACATTTACCTACAAGCATGCAAATGGTGGAAGTTTGTTTTGTGTTTGTCCTTGATAATTATGGACTCTTTGCAAAAACATTGCTGACCTTTTTGGCTGTGTCTGACTGTAAAATTTCCAAGAAAGCAAAAGCAAGTCATGTTGGCTGCCGTTGTTTATTAAGAGACATCAGAAGTCTGTGTGTCAAACTGTGTGTCTCCCTAAAAGATCATTTGGCATTTGGGACTCATAACATTTTTAAAAATCTGTTTGAAGATGGGGAGGAAACACTCACTGCCCCGCCTCTTGTAGTCTGAAGTGCAACCATTTTGACTCCAGCTTTTACTGGGGCTATGAGATCAATGTAGCGAACAAACACTGAAAGTCACTACTCATCCAAGCAGAAAAGATTTGGGTGACTGTGTTTGTAATGCTATTTTGGCCTTATAGCTCCAGTTCTAAACTCAAGAAGCAAAGTTTGGACTCCATACATGTCTTGGTCTAAGTGTAGAGTATTTAAACCGATGTCTTGAAACCTCTGGAAATCTTAAATAATTAAATTAATTATGTTTTAGACTGGAAAATGAGCATTTTTTGGTATTTTCTCAGAGGAGAGCAGTTTTTATTTTTGCTGTTGTCTTCATCAATCTCAAGTAGCAATAGTTGCAATTTTGCTACCCCGGTATTTTGGACAGGCACCATAAATGAGCAATTTAAACTTAAACAGCACACTGTTAAAAAAAAAAACAAACAAAAAAAAAACTCACACCCCTCCATTTGTGAATTCCCTTGAGGTTTAATTTTGAGCTTCTCATCTCAACACCCACATGTTTGAATCTTGACAGTGTGGAATGAGCTGCTACCGTATGTACTAATGCTTAAACTGTTCTGTGACTTGTAAGCCATGTCAGTGTTTTGGCTGTTGACCAGCATAATGAGCAGTTATGGAATTAGTTGTCAGTCTTAGACAGTGTGACATTTTGTCCGCCTCAGCAAACCCCAATTTAACCATTACTTACGGCTAGCTGAATACAGCAGCCTTCTGACTCGCACGTAGTCTGAAATATCTCCTGTTTGTGTGCCACTGTGGAAGCAGTCACCCCGAAACATTCTGGGTTTTAAACTGGAGGGTGGGGGGTGGGGGGGTGCTGGAGGATGGCGGTAAGCACTTTCATCCCCCACTGACTGGAAAAATAACTGACGAAATCTCTACTTAGTATTCTGAAGGGCAGCCTTGGAAAGGTGCTGTGCTGAAAAATGGGCCTGAATGTTTTTTGTGTGTGTGCCGCTCTTGCAGGTCTCTTTCGTTGTGCTGCAGTTGCCAACACTGTCTGAGGATGAGGCTTTGTCTTGCGCTTTTGGGACTCTGCCCGCTCAACCTGCCATTGTCATGGAGAACAGAATAACCTGTCAGTCACCCTCACCCAAGCTCCTCCCCCCAAGCCCACGGGGCAGCGGTGAGTGGCTCAGGGAGTCCTACAATCCATGTGGATTTTAACCAGCTAGCTAAACATAGTTTTCAAAACAGACATATTCAATTTAGACAATAATTTTACTTTTTTCATAAAAAACATAAACAACCATCAGTTTTACTCATGAAAAGCTCATTATAATTGTATTTTTTATAAAAATGATCAGTGCATAAATGTGCACTGGAAAACACTTGAAAATAGTCTTGTATTTTTTTAATCTGCCTATTATTTTGGGTTTTGTAAGAGTTTTATTGCAGCACCATTGGCAGCTGCACTGCCCAACTGAACTAGAATTTGGTTTGACTTTATTCATGTGTCATGGGTTTTAAATTGGAGCTGCTGTAACTTTTTTAAAAACTTGGATCGCTGAATACATTACTTTGTTTCCATAGTTAACGTGCACTACTAGTTACAAATTGCTATAAGCAATTGAAAATGCATTTTTAGGCTCGTACTTTCCTTAGGAAAAGGCGTTTGCCAAAAGCCATGCCTAACCAGCAAGACATGCTCCGATTTCAATAATTCAGCCCAAGAAATGACTGTGCTTGCTTGCCTGCAGGAATCTATAAGAAAAGTTTGAGTTATTTTTCCAGAACCTAGACTAACAGGGAAAAGAGTTTAGCGCTATGGTACTTGCTCTTGGCCCTAGAGCCATTTTTACTTTTTCTATGCTCTAAAGCAAGCTTTCACTTAATATTACATAACCATAACCACTTCATTATCTATTATCTACATTATTTTATCAGCTCCAGTTACCCTATAGATTACATACTATAGCTTGCAGTATAAGATTGTAGTCCTTTTTTTCTTTCCATCATTTAACACCTTTCACCTTCCAACAATGGGCAGGAGAACCAGTGGGCATGCATTGTGTGTGTGTTTGTGTGTTTGTGTGTTTGTGTGTTTGTGTGTTTGTGTGTGTGTGTGTGTATGTATGTGTGTGTGTGTGTGTGTATATATATATATATATATATATATATATATATATATATACATTTCAACCAGAAGCTGTCAAAGTTAACACATTAAAGACGTCACTAATTTTTAATGCTGTAACACATTTGACTAAACAAACTGATAAAAACACCAACAAAGTGAAAGACACCAGTTCCCCTCAGGAACCTCCATTGCAGAAGAAATCCTGGAGCTCTGTTAACGAGAGTGAGAGTGAGAGG
The DNA here is from genome assembly GCA_037974365.1 of Hydrocynus forskahlii. NCBI lineage: Eukaryota > Metazoa > Chordata > Actinopteri > Characiformes > Alestidae > Hydrocynus > Hydrocynus forskahlii. The sequence goes on from JBBPCX010097425.1 coordinate 9,071, forward strand.
CTGTGACTGTAGAGGAGTTAGAACCACTGACTATATATGTGACATATGATAAATCATTAGTTGGAAAGGCACTGGCTGTTAGTCTAAATTGACATCTGTGATAAAAGTTGGCTGTTACATTCGCTCTATGGAGGATACTTGATTTTCAAGTTCAGTTCATGTGAATTCTGTGTTCAAATGAAAATGTTATTAAATTATTAAAAGTAATAACCACATATTGTCTACTCATGTTGCTGTAACATAATGCACTGCTTTTGAAATGGAAGAAATCTCTCTGTTGAGTCAAAATTGATGCAATAAAGCAAATGGGTGTTGATCATCATTAATAATGTGATTAATCCTGCTTCATTATTTTTCATCATTTGAGGACCCTAATTAACATTTGTTGGAAAATTGTTTACTACACAGTCACACAGGGCACTGTTAAGTGAACTGCTCCTAAAGCTCACTTGCGAGTTGCAGTCTTTTGCGACATCAGTTTTTCAGAAGCCAGTATTATAGTAACACTTCACAGTTTATATGTTGTATAGGCCTAATATTTAATATTTTGTGCTGTCATTGGCTGTGTAGTCTTTTCTGGCTGTAAGATATTCTCTTCTCTTTTCTCTAGATCATATGACTGTAAGAATGGCTCTGATGTTTGGAGAAGTGACAATTACTCACACCAACATCACTTTCTATGACTGCAAGGCTGTGGGCAGACTTAATGCTACCTCACCGTAAGCATATCCGGTCTCTTGTCCAATAATGTCATCACTACAATAATGATTAGTGCTGAGCAACGATCAAAAAACGTTTACTCACGATTAATCACATGTTCTTCTGCAATTAATCACGATTAATTGCATTGTTATGTGCAAAATTAAATAATTAATTCAAAAGTAGTGTATCGCACACTTTTATTTTTAAAGTACTGCTATATGAACAAAAGTGCAATAACATTTGGTTTGCAAACACTTTAAACAAATAAGGTGCTTTTTAACAGCAGTTGTCACGTTCTCCCTCCCATGTCTCCTGAAGGACATCATTGGTCTAATAACTTTTATTCATCCACAAAACAAAAGGCACAAGGGTCAAAAACCAAATTCAAAACTCTAAACACAAGGAGACTGGAGAAAACGCACAAACCAGGCATGTATGACGGTGGACCGACACCAAGGTCCACCACAAACAAACTTAAATACTCCAACTAAAACTCCCCAAACCAATAACAACACAAACTCATTCTCTCTGAGCACACCGGCCAGCTGAAACACATAATAAACTAACTCAAAGCCGGTGAGCTCAGGATTTCACAATAAAAAACCCCCAAAACTAAATACAAAGTACTGAAAAAGGACGGCCTCTAGAGGCCTCCAGCTGTTACAGCAGTGTTCTCTTTAACACAGTTACACATTTCTTGTAAATCTCAACTTAAACATTAATGTAATCAAATCAAATATAAAACCAAAACTATTTACCACTGCAGGGCATTCACATTTTATCTAGTTGGTTATAGAAAAACAAGTTACCCTCAAGATTCCAGAGCATGGGGGGGTGGAACCATTATAGCAGCTGCAAGGGGGGCCAACTCCATTTGAAAGTCTACGTATCTAAGTGCAGTGTCATTAAAGTCTCTGTGGGTGTTGGTGAAAACCAGCTGAGATGTAGAGCGTTGCGTGCTGCCCAAAAAAGCAACGCATTTTCAAAATAAAAGAATTTTTTTAAAAGCCTATGTTAACACACAATACAATTATTGCCGTTGTCAAGTAAATAATGCGTTAATGTAATAATAACGCGTTCACGTGCCCAGCCCTAAAAATGATATATTAGAATGTTAAATTATATTAATGTAAGCAATTTATGTAAATCAGATTGTCAATGTTATTCAAAGATGTTTTCAGACACTTTAGATAAATTAATTCCTTCTTGCACAAATTTTTTTTTCAGATATTTTTGTAATTGAATTACTTTGGGCTATTAAGAAAAGATCTTTTACTCTGAATCTTGCAAACATACATGAAACTAAAAATGGTAACTGAAGGCATTTTAAAGACGTACTGAAACATTGTACTCTGTGTTTGCTATCGTTTTCCTGGGTATTGGATGGTGGCCTACAGCTAAAGTGGATCAGATTTAGATCTGAAAGAGTAAATGTAACTCTAGGAGTTATTGACCTCAGTCATTTTCCTGTATTTGATGGTTGGAGTGTGTAATTAGCCGGTGCTGCAGGTGTATAGCGAGTGTGTAAACGGAATCTCTAGCCACAGGTGCGTGACAGATGCCTGTGTGTGTTTGTAATGTCATCTTTGTCACCGCAGGTGTATGGCATGTGTGAGCAGTATGTGGCCATGTCACTGGTGTGCTCGAAATGAACTCTGCACCCACAATCATACCTGTCCTCCGCAGTACATGATCTTCAACAGCAGAGTAAGAACATAGACACACGCATACACACAAACATGCTCTTTCTTTCTTTTCTTTTTCTTTCTCTTTGTTTTTTTTTTTCTTTTTTTCTTTTTTCTTTCTTTCCTTCCCTCATCTGTGCCTCAACCTGGTGTTTTTTTCTACATGAGAATGTATAATAGCTCTTAGAATATCTTGACCAGAAATGGCACCTCTGCAATACCAGGTATCAGTATCAGCTCACTGTCAGGAGAAAATGCTGGATTAGATATCCTTGGAGGAAAAATTAATCTGATCCAGTTCTGTAACACATGTAGAATGAACTGCCCCACACTTACATTGGGTTCAGTCCTAGACCATGTATTGTTGTTGCTGTGACTCAGAGGTAGTATATTTGTATGTGTTTATCAGGACCAGAAGGAGCCTCGTGGTCAAGAATCATGTCCGTGTGTGTGGGCTCTGGAAGGTTCTCCGTTGATTCCTGTTGGGTTTGATGCGCAGGTGTCGCTACAAGGAAAAAACCTGGACATATTTGAGGTTAGACAGATTTTGTTTTTGGTTCTGTTCAGTAATTTGATATGTTCCACTAGGGCTGGATGATAAAACAGTAACAGTAATTACTGTGATATATTTGCCTCGATATACATATAACAAATGTTTATATACAAATTATATCTAATCACAGATTTTAAATCTGAAATGTGCCCTGTGATGCTGACAACCTAAGGAACACTTGGATATAATTGATTAAAAAGTTTTTGATGGAAATATTTTCAAATTATTACCAAAAAAAACAAGGTAAACTGAGGTAAGACAGCTATGTAACTTTGTATAACTTTGTATTTGCTTTTATACTCAGATTATTTAAACATTATAATTTTTTTCAGCACTAATTTGCCTCATTGCAATTGACAGATGCATTTCCAAATTAAGTCTCAGCGTAGTCCTGTATTGAATCACGTCTCTCTGCCTAAACAAGAAAAACTACTAAGCTAAATAAACAAACATGAGCATTGGTTTGAGTTGGTTTCTGTCATAAATTGCTTGTTTTGTCCACTGCACTTCAAATTAGGAAACCCACAGTGTTACAATACATTTATCTGTTACTGTAATTGAAGTAAAATATGTATCTGATTGAATACTGTGCATGTATAATGTATTGAAGAAATACATCACATACACACACTCCAAGAACGCTAGTGAATCGGCAACAGAGTAATAGGTGCCCAAGGCTCATTGGGGAGTGAAAACAAGCCTGTCTGGTCTGATCCCACAGAAGAGCTACTGTAGCACAAATTGCTGAAAAAGTTAATGCTTGCTGTATCAGAAAGGTGTCAGAACACACAGTCCATTTCAACTTGATGCATATGGGGCCCATGCTAATCCCTGTGCACTGCTAAAGAGCACCTAAAATGGGCATTTGAGCATCAGAACTGGACCATGGAGCAATGGGAGAAGGTGGCTTGGTCTGATGAACTGCATTTTTTTCCAATATTTGGATGGCTGAGTGTGTATGCGTGGCCGAACTGGGAAAGAGATGGTAACAGGATGCACTGAGAGGAAGGCAAGATGATGGAGGAGGTGTAATGCTCAGGACATCTGTGTTCTGTTGGAGAATCTTATGTCCTGGCATTTATGTTGATGTTACTTTGACACATACTTAAACATTCTTGCAGCCTAAGTATGGCAGTGATATTCCCTCATGGCAGCGGCCTTGTTCAAGAATGGGTTGAGGAACATGACACAGTGTTTAAGGTGTTGATTTGACCGCCAAATTCCCCATATCTCAATCATGCAGAATGTGCTGTACACTGATCCATGGCGGCACCTCAAAACTTAATTGACCTGCTGCATGATTCCATGTCCTGACAAGGTATAATAATCAAACCTGTGTGCGCAGGATGAAGAAGACTATGAATGTGTCGTGGTGGTTGAAGGTCAGGAGTTACTGTTACCCGCCACACTGGATAAGAGTGGAGAGACAGATTCACCTGTGTTCAGGTGTGGCACCCACAAGGTAACTCCATCAATAAACACACCTTTTTTTCGACTGTCATTTATTTCTGTCAACACTTTGGTTTTGTGGTTTTCCAGCTTTAAAATGTTTGATAATTCACTAACAAGTTGAATCGTATGTTTCAGAGCAGTTACAATCTGTAGTAATTTTACACTACCATGTTTTCTTTCAGTGTATGAAAGAAGCAACCTTTTATGTGCTGCCGTCATTGTAAATTGAATTCTAAATGAAGTTCAGATCACTAAGGACTTAATTTAATGAAAGTAACTTTTAGGTGACTAAAGTGTGACAGATATTCTGTGCATTTGCTTGTTTCAGAAAAGAATTTCCAGGTGTGTTAGATCATGTTATTTTACATGTCAATATAAGTGATACAGCAGCAGTAAAAAAAAAATCATTTTGTTAAAGTAGAAGAGATGTAGTCCATTGCATAAAGGGTTAATTGCATTTTTTTTGTTTGTACTTTTGGAATGAGATTAACTCAGTGCTTGTGTGTATGCACACAGTTTGGATTCACAGGAAAACAGTTGGAGTATTTAGCTCCAGTGTACCTGCAGAGAGGCACTCAGCGTATAGACTCAGCTCCACACCTGCGCTGTAAGTACCATAACCTTCACAGCACCATCGCTGTAACTCATCTCAACACCTGCTCTGAATTTGTGCTATTCTATTCCTGTGTGTGTGTAAACAGTGCAGCTGTATGACTGCTCTATTGGCCAGACTGACTGCAGTCAGTGCCGTGCTGTGTCTGAGGAGTACGGTTGTGTGTGGTGTGGAGGGGACACTCCAGGTTGTGTGTTCAACCAGTCCTGCTCCAGCACTGCTGTAGACACCTGCCCTCCACCGCTCATCACTGAGGTACATTATACACACCCACACACACACACATCTAGTTACCCCGGCCACTTATTTCAAACCACTAGAACCACTAAGCACACAAATGCTCTCTTGTACCTACTTTTTTCCTGCCACTCATTACTGAGGTACCATTTCACATACCTAGCACACCTCTTCACACATAACTACACATACGCAAAATGATTTTAACAGATGTTCACCATTTTTTTACTGACATGGTCAACTGTAGACTAGTGTAATTGCATGCATAAAGCATATAACACGGAATCAGATGCAAATTTAATATCTTGGTTCTCACAGCATTCTTCCAGCCTTAGTTTTTCTCCTTTACACTTTATTCTATTACTCTTGTAATATTTAAATACTTTTCTGTATTGTAATACTTTATTCTTCCTCCCTATGTTTGTTACCTTACAAAAATATTTTGTTAAATGTAACCTTTTGTAAGTAGAAGTTCTTTGTTTATTTAGAAGTTTATTATTAGGATCAAACAGATGAACGCTAATGCGGTGAGAACAGTCCAATATGGAAAGCTTGGATAAGACTTTTTAATTTTAATTTTGGACAAGTGATATATTTGATCATCTTGTTATTTAATATAATTTATTTTGTTTATGTATTATATAGTGACAGTTATATTTGCCACTATGGAGTATGTGGATGATGACAAAAAGTTATTGAGCTCTATTCATGGTCAGACCAAAATTTCAATTCCACAATTGGAAACTCTGCTGCATGCACACATACACTTGCGTGCTATTTATAGTTGTTTTCAAGATATATTTGTTTAATTGTGATTATGTGCACATTTTTATACATATTTTCATGTGTTTTCATGCACATGTGTTGTGTTCAGGTCCACCCACTGACAGGCCCAGTGGAGGGGGGGATTCTGCTGACAATTCTGGGTTCTAATCTGGGTCAACGTTATCAAGACATCCAGTCTGGGGTGACTGTGGCTGGAGTCCCCTGCAAGCCGCTGCCAAAGGCCTACCTTATATCCACCCAGTACGACTCATCATAGTGTATAACACATATAAGCACACATCTGTCTGCTTGTGAATTCTTGCTAATAATCAGTAATAAATCTCTCAATATTTTCGATTTGTATTTTTTTGCATAATTTGAACACCTATTACTTTGTGTGAAACAAACTAATAGAAATGGTCCAAAATGTCTTTGAACAAAATGTTTCTACATTAAAAGTAGCAAACACCTTTGTCTTCTCCTGTAAGGTTTCCAGTTTGGAGATGCTTTTAGACAGCAATGAAATACTCATTAGTTTATATTTAAAACTGAGGTTTAAGTATGTTTTTTCTATTAATTATATAACGACTAATGCACAAGATCAACATCAAGATCAAGTAGAACTTTCCTATTACATCCATATACAAGTATATAGTAGTACATAACAATTTTTTTCCAATGCATTGACAGAACATGCAAGATAAAGCCAGTAGTTTGCTGGACCCCTCAGTTTAAGTGTCTAACATATAGTCTATATTAGGTGCAAATAAATAAAACAGTGCAGTAGAGTAAATTACAGTGGAGTAAGTACACAAGAGCGTAAACGAATCCTGAACCCCAACAGTTAATGGTGTATATAGTACAAAACAGTATGAAACATATGGTAACATTCACTCTTCATATTCTCTGTCCAAATGTTGACTATATGTAGTAGTCAGTTTATTTGAATGTTAATGGTGATTGAAATGTGATTGTGTACATGTGTCTTCAACTGTGTGTGTGTATATGTATGTGTGTTTTCATGTATCAGGATCGTGTGTGAGCTGCAGCCATCTATGCAGGTAACTGCTGGTCCTGTTGTGGTAACGGTTGGTAACTCAGAACCAGGACAGTCTCCTCAAACCTTCACTTACCAGGATCCCCAGCTGAGTCGTATCGTTCCCAGCAAAGGCCCCATGGCCGGGGGCACCAGGCTTACTGTGCATGGCTCGCAGCTCCTCACTGGACAGGGCATGGATCTGCGGGCATTTGTTGGCTCCCAGCCTTGCCACATGTAAGTTCTGCAAGTGCTGTTCAGTCACGCAGCCTCTAAACACTTTAATAAATAATCATCTATGATTTAGCCTCTACACATAAAAACAGCTGGAAAATATTCACTATTCATCAATACAAATCAAAATGAATCTTTTTTACCTTCTTAGTTAACGCTTCCTTGGTCATACTAAGCACAGTCAAAAGACACAATTCTTGTTTCTCCATGATCTTTGAAGTGTGGTGACTTTTGTCTGCCTCTCAATGCCTTCTAATGACTGACTGTCATCTTGTACATGAGACAGGGAAAATTATATTCACCAGTTTAATAGCATGTTTTCTCTTCCTTTCCACTGCCCCCAAATTTCATCAAAAGAAAACACCAATCGTTCCCACCTGCATGTGCACATCAGCTACACTAACTGGTTAGCACACAACCCCCTTCTCCATCACTCTCCTCACTGGATTTGGGCTGCAATATTTATGCACTTTTCAACTGTGGTGTGAGATGTTTCAGGTGGTACATGCTAAAAGATGACTCTGCTACCTGGCATTTTAGAGCTTTCTTAAAGTAAACAAAGTTAACAACAAAGTGTTGGTCATCAACATTGTTGATTTTATTGTAGTTTTTGTGACTCGTTTTCTGTACCCAAAACTAGTGACTAAACAGGTGTATATATCTAGGTGTATATATCCAAGTTTCCTTTTCTGTGATGCATACACATTGTATAGTGAGGAAATATTGAAAGAGTTTAATAGCAAAATGCTATTTATCTGTTTGTAATGATTTTTAATGTAATGAGATTTATAAAGGATAACAGCTCAAATTTAATTGATTTAAAACATGTTATTTCTTAAATAAAGATTATATTAAATATAGCTATAAAAGTGTTTAAAGCACATTTTTACCAACGTATATTATGAAAAAAGTGTATTAAAATGTCTTCCAGGATGCATTAAAGATTAAAATGTATTTTATGCATTTTGTAGCTATATTGTTTATTTTCTGTGTCTATAATTACACATTACACTGCACTGGGAATGAGATGTATTGTTCATCGTGAAGAAAGAAGTGTTCTAGCTGTTTCCTGTAATATATTTGTTGTAGTCTAAATAGAGCCCCTCTCATTGCCTATTTCAAATTCATAGAGAGAGCTCTAAGTGCTTGAATGAATAGTAATCGGAGGACATGTGTTCTGAAACTATAATTGCTTTTTGCTATTATGCTATTTAACACTGACAGCAGAAGCCATAATGTAATGTAAAATGATTAAGGAAGAATGTCAGTGCTGTTGTATCATCTACAAGAAACTAGCTTCATCTACAAGGAACTGGCTTTAATCAACTTGGCTTAATGGAAGCTATGTTTATCTGTACAATTTGCAGAATGGATGGAGTGAGTGACACACAGTTGGTGTGCCGCACCAGTCACTCAAACCAAACGGTGGGAGTGTCTGTCAGAGTAATGTTTGGAAGAGCAGAGAGGACTGTGCATAATGTAGTGTTTAACTATCTGGAAGATCCAGTCATCACTGACGCCATTCCTGCAGAGAGTTTCTATGGGTGAGCCTAATTTTTGTGTATTCTGAAATATTTTTTGCAGAGGATTATAATTAGAGAATTACTGATTGAATCACTGAGGCATCACTGTAGGTCTTGTTTTTATTACAGAAATCTTTAGCTCTGCCTAAACATCATATAAAAATTAAATATAAGTAAATGGATTGATGCATTTTAGATGCGTTTACCTATGTTATGCATTTCTGCTACTCATGTTGCATAAAATAAAGATTGAATTTTGGAAGTTTACACTTTATGGACACATTTTTACAGGGGTGGACGCAATATAACAATAACTGGACAAAACTTAGATGTAGTCCAGCAGCCGATGATGTCCATCCTCTGTGAGATCCCGGGAAACGCCTTGGTCAGAAGACGGCGATACAGCCATGTCACAGCCCGGAATGTTCTTCCAAACAGCACCATGGAAACGGTAGAGTGATTTTCTTAAATCTTTGGCATGTCATTAGTTAAAATAAACCACCAGTCCAGTTCAGGCTGACATTGCGCAAGACATAAAGCATCTGCTTATTCACAGATTTGTATCACTGGTGATGTTTTCCTTTCTACCTGTACTGTGGTTCATTACTGTAGACAACATATATAAACTTTACTTTGCTGTACTTTATACCTTATACATCCGTGTACACACGCACTCCTCTCTCTCTCTCTCTCTCTCTCTCTCTCTCTCTCTCTCTCTCTTTTCTGTCTACCTCTTTTCTCCCTCTCAGAGAAAGGGTGTGTGTGTTAGCATTAGCTCGGAGCAGATGAGTTGTCAGAGTCCGCCAGTGGAAAAGGGCTGCCGAGTGGTGAGAGTGTGGTTTGAAATGGATAATGTGCATGTGGACTTTGAGAGCGTCAAGGGAACAGCCTTCACATATCAAGCAGACCCAGAGCTATACCCGCTGAACCGTGAGGACCAGGAACTCCCCATCCGCTTCAAACCTGGGGGAGTCCTTGCTGTTGAGGTAAGCATAAGAATTAAAAAATGTTTTTTTGTAGAAACACTTTTTCAGCAGAAGCACAGTTTGTGGAGCTTTCCTGACACTTGCATATTTAATCTTAACCTATTAACTTGCTGACCATGGACCAACTTGCTGACCATGGATCACTTGTGCTGATAGAAGGATGACCGCATCAGTAGCCCAAACCTTTTCAGTCCATAGAAATTCTTCATAATGCCTTAAATAACCAAAAGAAATACTTTTAAAGTTTGAGGGGAAAAATCTATTTAATTTTGCATTTATCAATATTTAACTTAATCATAAATATTAAATAATGCTAGTGATGTTCACGGAGTACTGGCTCTGATTACTCATGTTAAGATTTATGAGTGTATGATCACTGCACAGTTACTGTAAAAGACACACCAGAGATGCTCTGCTCACAGAACAAATCATGTTTAATTTCAGAAACTGTGTTGTCATAGTAATTTGTTCTGTTCTGAATTTTTAAACAGCAGTGCTTATTTTTTAAATTATTGCAAAATAAATGACCGGATTTATGGGGATACTGTAATTAGTGATGATCAGGAAACATCTGGTTTTAAAACTAACATGCTTTAGAATTATGTTTATGCTGGACCTTTAATTATTTGAGACAAGACCCAGTTGCTCCCACTCGGCTTTGATTCTGCATTTGCTCCTTGCTTTAGTGTTTATTATATTTCACCTGGGAGAAAGTGAGTGCACGGGAAATAAAACATCAAACTGATGAAGTAGAGCAAATTGAGAATTATTTCTGGATATTCATCTGTAACCTGTTCTATGTGAAGACTGCTAAAATAAAACACTGTGATTTAATGTACTGTGGTGTTTTTAAGCGTTTGTTGATATCCAGGCTAATTTATTACTTTCAGGATCATATTTACGTATGAGAACAGACTCAGCCCAAAATGAACTTTGATGTTACCTACTATATAAACTCATAATGCGTTAACATTTATCTAGTTTACTTGTAGTTTTAGAAGGTGGAGAAAATTACATGCAAAACTGACTATAATTAGTTGATTAAACTTGAATTGAATCAAGTATGCTTTTAGGTGCACTTGCAAACACTCTTTTTCCTGTGCAGTCTACATCAGCTCTACCTTAAGTGCATATGCATGAGAAATAAAAACATGCAAACTGAAATATGCAGTTTAGCAATCTACATTTCAGCTTAGTGTACATTGTATGAACCCCAGTCTTAGCGAGGAAAAGCGCACTGCTCCATGTTTAGTGACAGAGCTAGGCACCTGTTTCAAATAGTTGATTCTGATTGCTGATTCTGAATGTGCTTGTGACCACAGCCTGATGTGTTTTATTTTGTTATGCAGGGTAAAGGACTGACTCAGGCCATGAGCAAGGAAGAGGTGATTGCATGGCTTGGAGACAAGGAATGCGATGTGAAAACTCTGGATGATACTCACCTGTACTGTGAACCACCTGAAGAGCAGCCACTCAGCATGGACCACAAGGAGCTGCCCAGCCTGAAGGTGCTTTTAGCCAGAACACTGGTTTCGAATTCTCTTCAATCCTCGAGGCTTTTAAGTTTTCTTAAAATATTTGTAAATGGTTGCTGTTCTCAACATACTTTAAACATGTATAAAACATTTTACATTATATTTTATACTAACCTGTTATATATAACAATACATTATTGTTGTATAAATGTGACAAATGATTTGAAATTTTTTGAACAGCGCTCTACTAATAGTAGTGGTTGAGTATTGCTCTTGATCATGTACTTAGTAACTTGTATATCCTACAAAATAGTATCTTACTTATTGTGTGTTTCTCTGTCTGTGTATGCTTGCTTCTCAGGTGGTGATGGGACGGCTGGAGTTCAATCTGGGGACAGTGCAGTATGATATTGGCAATCACTCCACTATCCCTCTGGAGGCTCAGGTGGGGCTGGCAGCTGGAGCAGCTGTGGTTGTATTCATCGTCCTTGTTATCATCCTTATGTACAGGTACAGTAACACTTTAAACCTTATTTATATATTCACATGATCGTAACAACAGAGTTGTCTCAAATACAGTGTATAAAGAAGTACAAATTCAGTACAAATTCAATATAGATCTTCTTTTCATATTTCTGTTTAGTTATCTCTTTCCTGTGGTATCTGTTTTGTGTGTGTATATGTGAGTGCGTAATCAACAATGATGATTGTGATGTCTTAATGTGTAGGAGAAAGAGTAAGCAGGCAATGAGGGACTACAAGAAAGTTCTGGTTCAGCTGGAAACTCTGGAGATCAATGTTGGAGACCAGTGCAGGAAGGAGTTCACAGGTGTGTTTCTATAAAAGGTCCCACAGGCATGCATAGACACACAAGATCTCACCAGCTGGATTCATCAGGGATTAACTGAGTGACACTCAGTTCTGATGTTTTTTATTTATTTATTTGTATTTTTTCCCCCAAACTCAGACCTGATGACAGAGATGATGGACTTGAGCAGTGATGTGGGTGGCCCGTGCATACCATTCCTAGACTACCGCATGTATGCAGAGCGCATTTTTTTCCCTGGCCAGAGGGGAGCGCCGCTGAGTCAAAACTTGGACCTGCCAGACTCTCGCAGACTGACAGTGGAGCAGGGCCTGGGCCAACTCAACAACCTGCTTAACAACAGACTCTTCCTCACACGCGTATGTCAAACTCTTGTTCTCTTTTTATATTTGAATCTAAAATTAGTCCATCATGCTCAACCTACTCAAACACTTGGGTGCTCCCAGCAAGACAAATGCAGCTAACAATGTGACAATCCAAACTTTTTTTTTTTTTTAAAGTTGCCCATTTTTAGTCATATCCAAGTGAAATGAACCCATCCACCCAATCTTCGCGAACTGCTAGTAATGCAACGTCACCAGACAATTCGCTTACAGGAGAACACGAGCTGCCAATTCTCTTATGTCAGCTATGCTGGCTAGCATAATGCCAACTGATGGAGGGAGATCGAGAGCCAATCTCCTCATCCAGAGAGAGTGAGGCCAGTTGTGCTCTTTTAGGATACAGATACTTATCCATCCATCTCTTTTCATAACGGGACTACTGTTGTGAAGTATGAAGTAGTGCAGGAAGTGCTGGAGTGCTACTATATAATTCAAAAATAATATAATTTTGGAATGCCCATTTGTTTGAGACTTTATTCCTGGGTGAAAGTGTCCTGCCTTGGTAGTCATTGTGTATGCGGAACCACATTGTTTCACCTCAAAGAATAAACAACAGTCAGAAGCGTAAACAGTGTTTTTGTATTCGTATCATGCTGAATGAAGAACAGCGTCTGTTTGAAGTAGAAAGTGCTTGTGCTTGTGTTTGGAAAAGTCTGACTCAACTCTTGCCTGCTCTCACTGAGTTATTGATGATAAGACCACCAAGCAGCAAAACAAAAAAGAGTGAAGTTCAGCCTCTACTGTTTTATCTATTTAAATATTTATTCTTAATATTGAACCCTCTTTTCGGCTTTCTGTCCTTCATTGGTGTTTTTATATGTGCAGTATTTTATTTATGATGAAATAACCGTAGCTGTTTTGATGGGAACTGTCTCAGTAAAGGTGCATCAGCTGTTATACTGTCACAAAACTGAGCCCGACTGGACAGCTTTTACAAATCAGACAGAAAAGAGGCCCTCTTGACTTTCCTAAAACGTGATTTACTTGATCTTAAGTGTTGTCGTAGAACAAACTCCACGGGAAAGACTCAGTTGTCAGACCCAACAGTCAGATTTGTGATAGCAGGAGTTTGAATGCAAACTTTCTGTGTGTTTTATGTGTGTGTGTGTTCTGTCCATAGTTCATCCACACACTGGAGGAGCAGCAGAATTTTTCCCAGCGTGACCGTGGCTACGTCGCCTCACTTCTCACCATGGCACTCCACGATAAACTGGAATACTTCACTGATGTCATGAAAACCTTACTGGGGGATCTAGTGCAGCAGTACGTGGCCAAGAACCCCAAACTGATGCTGCGCAGGTACAGCATACGCCCTGTTTTGTCTTTTATCTGAGAGTCCATACATCTTTTGATTTTCCTTCATGAGTTTCAGTTGGAAACTTGCTTTTGATTCATCTACCTGGTTACTTGAATAATGAGCCAGAGCACTTTCTCCTTCCTGCAGGACAGAGACAGTGGTGGAGAAGATGCTCACAAACTGGATGTCCATCTGTCTCTATTCTTTCCTCAAGGTACAACAGAGGACCAGAACTTCGGCTTTCTTTTATGCCTGTGACATTCATATCAGAATGATGTAATACTGTGCCTCATGACTGAAAGAAGAACATGGCAAGGAAACTTTTGTTTGATAGCAAGAATAATAATAATGATAATTTATGGAAAAATCTAAATCTCACATAATAATAAGGAAGATCTAATACTAATTCATTTAAACAAAAATCAGAACCATTAGAGCTTCACACACCACAGTACAGGTTCCGTTCTGGTTCACTGATGCTCTACTGACACAAGCTTAGAGGATAAAGATTCAGACCTGAGTGAGTGAAGCTGAGTGACAGCAAGGCAGAATATAGCCTGTTCTGCTGCTCAAAACCATTAAAGATGTACCAAAATAAGAAAATAAATTGAATTCAAATGACAAAGACACATCAAAACAGAGAGAAATTAAGTAGAGGCCCATTTTAAAATGTATGTTTTTAATCAGGACCTTAAACCTGGGAATGTAAGTACTAACTTTTTAGTAAAAGCTGCCTGTTCTTAAATTGTGTGTGTGTGTGTGTGTGTGTGTGTGTGTGTGTGTGTGTGTGTGTGTGTGTGTGTGTGTGTGTGTGTGTG
>JBBPCX010097450.1:0-14765 GCA_037974365.1 Hydrocynus forskahlii
GATAGATAGATAGATAGATAGATAGATAGATAGATAGATAGATAGATAGATAGATAGATAGATTCATATATATTCATTTTTAAGAATTCCCTTCTCTTCATTCATGTGGATGGTTTTAGTGAGCACACATTTTTTTTAGTGCCCTGTAGAAAGACCTGCTGAATTATTCTTTTAATGGCGCAATTAGGTAAAGTTGAGGGGAAAAGGGTCTATAAAAAATGTAACTCTGAAATTATGTGAAGAATGTAAAATGCGAGGGACATCAACCTTTTAGCAAAAAAAATATCTCAAAGAAGAAAATGACTGAGAGAAAAAAATAAACAATTTTCCCAAAGAGATTTCTCTCATTATTGTTGCAGGATCGAGCCGCTTAACTGTGTGTTTTTACGATTAATAAACATTACAGCACATGACTCATCATATGACTCAGATTTTACATTCTATCGTTCATTCTTTATACTTGATGACTGATTTGTTTACACTTGGTGACTCAGCTTTTACCATTTGACTCAGTATTTACACTCAGCTTTCACTTATAACTCAGTCTGAACATTTTACAACTTGTTTTATATATTTTATGACTCTTTCTTTACATTAATTTGTTCACATGCTGTAACCCAACTTTTACATTCTATGACTTGCTTTGTTTTTACATTTTACAACTCTTTACTTATTTTTTACATTACTCTTTACATTCTGTGACTCACTATTTATACTCTGTGGACTTATTCTTTACATTATATGACTCCCTCTTTATACTCTGACTGATTCTTTACATGGTCTGACTAACTCTTTAAATTCAGTGACTCATTCTTTATACTCTCGACTCATTATTGACATTCCATGGCTCACTGCTCATACCGAACTGACTAATTCTTTACACTCCATGACTGTGTATTGTATTATACCTTCTGTGACTCCCTCCTGATATTGTGTTGACTCATCCTTCATATTTCATGACTCATGCATTGACTTTTTTTGTACAATTTATTATATTATGACTCCCTCTTTGTACTCCATTGACTTATTACGTATTTTTTTACATTCCATGACTCTTTATGTTCCACTGACTCGTTCTTTACACCCTGTGATTCACTCTTTTATACCACATTTACTTACATTTTGCACTTTATGATTCATTCTTTATATAGACTTTTTTTATTCTGTGACTCATGCTTTTCATTTCATGACACACTCTGTATACACTCATATTTTACACTCTATGACTCACTCTTTATACAGTATTGACTCATCCTTTACATTCTGTTACTCACTCTTTGCACTCTAGTGTCTGCCTAAAAAATGTAATGTATTGTAAATGCAAACGTATTGAGTCATTCTTTGCTCTCTTTGACTCCATCTTTATACTGCATTGACTCTTCTTAACATTCTATGACATACTCTATTTATTTATTACATTCAGTGACTCTTTAAATGCTATTGACTCACTCTTCACACTCTACTGACTTATTCTTTACATTCTGTGACTCACTATTTGTACTGCATTGACTCATTCTTTACAGTCTATAAATCACCTTATACTGGACTTATTTTTTCACATTCCATGACTCTGTGAACTCATTCTTTACTCAGTCTTTATACTCGAGTCATTCTTTAAGTGCTACGATTCACTCTTTATAGTCTATTGACTCATTCTTTACTTACTGATTAATTCTTCACATTCTGTAACTTCTTCTTTATAGTGTTTTAATTAATCCTTTATATCCTATCACTCACTCTTTGTAGCCTATTGACTCCTGCTTTACATTCTATGACACAGCTTTTACCTTATATGACATTTCTGTAACTATTTCTTTATAGTCTAAGATCTGATCCTAAGTTTTATTTTCTGCCTCTTTTCTACAACTCTCTGAGTGATAAAACACAAATAAATCACAGACACACTGGACACAATATAAAGTAATCCCAATATTTAATGACAATATTAATATTTGAGCATCCTGACTGCATTTTTAATGCAGTCTAGACCAAGCTATGAGTTCTTGTGTGTGTGTGTTTGTGTGTGTGTGTGTGTGTGCGTGTTATATTTAATGTGTGCTGTATGAATGTTCTGCGTGGGAGTGAGTATGACAGAACATCCCAATTAATTATCACACACATACACACACACACACACACATACACACCCAAACCAACACACACACACACACACAGCCTGCAGGCACACTGTTCTCCTGTGTCAGCTGATGTTTCACTGCACCCATTTTTACAAAGAACAACAGAAATTTCTCTCTCACACACACACACTCTCACTCTCTTTCATTCTCGCTCTCTTTAGTCTCTCTCCCTCTCATACACTTTTCCTATGTCTCTTTTTCTCGCGTTCTTTCTTTCTTTCTCTCTCTGTCTCTCTCTCGCACACACACACACACACACACCCACACACACACACACAATGTTAGGCTGCTGGAGAATCTGTTACATTTAAATTAGAGTGCTAATGAGTAAGACTGTCACACAGGGAGAGAGAACGGCTCCCATTACTGTAATAATAATAACAATACTTAAAAATTGCAGCCATGTAAAATTGGGTATAGTAAAAAGGTTTTGATGCATTTTTGAAAAATAGTTTTACCTCGTTTACATATTTATGTTTATATATTTATTTATGTATTTTCTGCATATTTATTCAGCATATGTCTCATAGCTCCAAAACCCTACACAACCAAACTGGCTGTTTAACACATAATAATACTTTGTTGTGTTTTTTTTTCTGGCCGAGAGTGTAGTTAACAGTGTTTGTGACCCCATGCGGGCGAGCAAAAGTGTTTGGAGGATTGGCTTCTGTTTCTGTTTTTGACTCGAAGGTGGATTTGTAGAGTGTGTGTGTGTGTGTGTGTGTGTGTGTGCGTTTTCTGGCATGCTAAATGCTGTCCAGTGCCAAAGGGAAACCTGTGTTCCAAAACCTGGGTGTGAAATGGTTCAGTCTGCAGTAGAAAGAGAGAGAGAGAGAGAGAGACAAGGAAAGTAGAACAGGGGAGGCTGATATTGGCTCCATGTTTGCCATGTTTTTGTTGGAATTTTCCGTTTCACCTTAAATAGTGCAGCAGTTAAATTGTAGCACCTCAGGCGCTGCGCCATTTAACTGTAACACCATTTAAGGTGGAACGAAAATTCCAACAAGAAGCTGGCGAGCAGGAAAACGCCATCTTCTTGCCTCATCATTTACTGCCTGCTAACGCTGGCATCCGGCATTGTTTAAGAAGCCATCCGGCATTGTTTAAGGTGGAGGAATTCGAGCAAGATGCTGGCAAAGGACCTCAGTTGTGTGTAGAAAAGTGTAACGAAATATAGAACAGTAGTGCATTGTCTGCATAGTGATGTTTTATATTGCTTTTCCTGCTGTCTACCTCACCTTCTTGTCATCTTCATCTCTCTCTGCATCTCTTTCTCTCTCTCTCTCTACACACACACACACACATTGTGTGTTTATTGCTCTGGGCTTGTTTTCAGATTTGGCAGCTCTTTCTGGAGTACGAATCCTTCAGCAGCTCCACCAGCGACGTTAAGGTGAGGAGGAAATGGAAAATGAGGTTAAACGAGGTGCCTTAATCCCTCATTCTTCCCTCTGATCAAAATCACTGTGCCTGGCCTTAAAAAACCCACAGAAACGCAAGTCGGCCATCCAGGCTCTTTAAAAAGCAAATAGCATAGGCCAGGGGGTTTTAGAGGTCATGTCATGTGGCGGGATGTGGCCTTGTAAATGTTGCCATGGCAACAGCATCATTGGATTGCTGACAGTGGCATTCCTACCTGTTTGTGGGAGCGATGGCCTCAGCCTGTGTTTTAGTAAACTGGCCAGTCAGTGTATCCCAAAAGTCCTCCAGTGTACTCCTCCAGCAGGTTGGGAAAAAAATATGACTCAACGGAATGTTTCACTGACTGTTGCAAGGTTCTGCTGCTGCCTTGGCGATGAATAACATGAAATTTCCAGTCATGGAATATCCGGTCTGCCATTGAACCACCGCTCTCAGCTTAGGGGTTAAAGACAGAAGACCACAGATAATTTGCTCTCGACCTCATAACCGATGACCTTGTCCTCTGTGGTTGAGCCTGTGTGGGTGCGCAAGTCCTCAGTGTTGATCATATTTAATGTCCAAGACTTGCTTTGAGCCCAGGAGAGCCCAGTTAGTCTCTTAGCTCCTCTCATGCAAATGCAATGGTGGCCAACTTTGGGAGACTCTTTGATTCCTTTAGATTCCTAGATTCCTGCCCACATGCCTTTGACCTGATTAGGGGAAACATAAAGTGGACATGCATGGCGAACCTAGCATTAGTGTCACAGCCAGCTAATTATTCTAACTCTAGCTACTGATGCACTAAGCATACTGCTCTAGTTGCCTTTGCAGTGAGTTGTAAATAAATATACCATCAGTCTATGAAATGTACAGAAACTCTGAGGCTGTGTCCAAGAACGAGCGTGAAGAAATGCATCATCATCATGTTGTATTAAATAGCAAACAAACATTCCAGTAATTACAGACGAGTCTGATATGAGTGGTGGGTGTCGGGGGTGCTGTGGAGTCTGTATCAGTGGTGGAAAAATCCACTCAGAATGGTCTTTAGTCCCAGTTCTTTTTCATGTTACAGTCTGAAATAGCCTCCTTCTCACGTTGCAGAAGGGAAGAAGTGTAACCTTCACCCTGCAGTCATTTTTCCATTCTCTCTCTGATGACGCATTTCTCCTATGTCTGTAATCTGTGCGCTTTTTGCCAGACACGTTATGTCTATCGTGACTTATATAGAAGCCGTCCTTGGCTTTGTTTAAGTACACACAGTACCTCAGTGTTGCCGACATTTAATGAAAAGGGAAAGAAAAACAGCCTATCACCCAAATCAGCACACCTGTGTCCTGCTCAGGGTCACCGTTTCATGGGAAACACACAACGCGACTTCAGTGCAAATATTTACATTTAGTAGACAGATGTTTGTAATAAAGTGGCCAGTGAGTGGAAGCACTAGGTGTTTCTAATAAAGTGGCTAGTGAGTGGAAACACAAGGGGGGATGTAATATCATCAGTGTAAAGTCTATTGAATGCACAGAAAGCACTGAGTTAATGCAGGTTACAAAGACACTGTGAGTTTCTCACCCATTCATTAGTCTTCATGAGCACCCGCTTTCTCATCATCTGTCCTCCAAAACGGTTACTGGGGGATGGCACTGCCTCTCTGTGTCTCTCCTTCAAATAATAGTACATTTTCATGTGCAGAACACAGTTATGAGTCAATCCAGAGTGAGACAGAGAGAGAGCGAAAGCGAGAGAGAGAGAAAAATGGATCAAAAGTGAACAGCTTGCAGAGAGAATGTGGAGTTTACAGTCCACCACTCAGTCAGGGGATTACTGTGTGTGTGTGTGTGTGTGTGTGTGTGTGTGTGTGCGTGTTTTTGAGGAAAGAGGCTGAAGGAGGCAGAGGCTGAAGCTCTGAGGGATAAGCGCATGTGTGTGAGTATGTATGTGACTGTATTCAGAGTGATGGCAGAGGAAAATCAAACCTTTCCTGTCTGAGTGGAAGAGAAAAATGGAGAGATTTTCTAGAGGTTTTGTGTGTGTGTGTGTGTGCTGCCAAAGGCTGATACGGAGGCTAAGGTTTGAGTGGCTGCTCTGGTGCTGGAGCCTGGGCTGTGTCTCAGATACACTCAGACACAATAGTGCTTCTCTTCTTTCCTCTCTTCTGATCTCCCGCCTTTCTTACCTCTCCTCCACTCACGTCCACATCGTCTCTTCGTCTTTCGCCTCCCTTTCCTTTCTGTCCTCCCCTCGTATGCTCCACTCTCCTGCAGGTAGAGTCAGGGAAGTGGGGAGGTGTTTTAAAGTTTAAGCAGTGTGAATGTGATGCAGATAATGTAGGTAGCTAATGTTAGTAGGTGTTTCTAATAAAGTGGCCAGTAAGTGGAAGCGCAAGGCAGGTGTTTCCAGTAAAGTGGATGGCGAGTGTGTGCATTGTTTTGATTAACCCCCCTGGGAAACCTTTGCCCCAACAAACACTGCATTAGCTTTGACCTGACATGCTAAATCGGGTGTCAGAAAATTCCAAGAAGGATGAACAGAACAGCATGCTTTCCTTAGCATTAGCTCACAGCTAGCTTTGGCTGCTGCTCCATTGACTGATTATGCCATTAAGGCTGGGAAGAGTAATGGGCTGGGTGCCTCGTCTGACTCCGCTGGTTAAAGTACCCATTACCCACTAACCCTTGGGACACTGAGACCGTGTGTGTGTGTTAAAGAAAAATGTGAATGTTTTACAGGTGTGTTTCTGTCATGTATGTGTGCGTGTTCAGTTTTTATTTTCATTTTGAATGTGTGATAATTAAAACAAAGGATTTTTCCACAAGAGTGTGTGTGTGTGTCTGTGTGTTAGACAGTCTACCATGGACTGTATCCTTGTCCTTTTCTGCTCCATTGCCTGCCACAGCAGCTGTGTAATAACACAATGATGTCCAGTCTTCAGTGGGGCATTCTCACAGTTTCCTACAGAAAGCGAGTAGTCAAATTTAGAATCACAGCTTCGCTCAAATGGGAAACATTGATTAAGTAATATGTCTAATTAATACTACTGTTTAAACTTCAAGGATGCTTTGTAAAAGTAACAGAATCTTCTTCTTCTTCTTTTGGCTGCTCCCATCTGTTTCCATTTCTTCCTGTCCTCTGCATCTCCCTCTTTCACACCAGCCACCTTCATTCCCTCTCTCACCACATCCACAAACCCCTTAGGCCTGCCTCTTTTCCTCTTGCCTAGTAGCTCCATCCTCATAATCCTTCTCTGCATATTCTCAGCATCTCTCCTCTGCATATATCCAAACGAAAGCAAACTTGCCTCTCTTGCTTTATCTCTGAACTTTCCAGCTTAATCCTGTCCATACTCTTCACTCCCAACAAACTGCTCTGCCTCCTGTCGTTTCATCAGTGAAACTGTCTTCAGCCTATATATCATAGCTGGTCTCATCACTAGCTTCTCAACCTTCCCCTTCACTCTTGCTCCCTATCTGTCACAAATCACTCCTGCCACTCTTCTACACCCAGTCCACCCAGGCTGCAATGCTTCTCTTCTGCACCACATTAATCTGAACTAACCCCAAGTATTTAAATTCTACTCCCTTCTACCATTCCACTGTCCTCCCTCTCATTCACGCACAGGTATTGTTTCTTGGCCCTACCACTTTCATTCCTCTCATCTCTAGAACATATCTCCACCTCTTCATGATCTCCTAAACCTGCTCCTTAAAGAACACGCTATCTGCAAACATCAGAGTTCATGGGGACTCGTCTGCCATCCTGTCCATCACCAGAGCAAACAAAAAATGGCTCAGAACTGATCCTTGATGTAATCCCAACTCCAGCTTGAGCACATCTGTAACCCCCTACCGCAGACTGTCACACTGCCTTCATACATATCCCATATGACTTACATACTTTTCTGCCACTCGTGACCTCCTCGGTCCATAGCTTTTTCTAGGCACTCTGTCATATGCACACAGCTCCTTCCGACCTTCTCAATCCTTCTCCATCAAAACCTTCAGAGCAAACATTGCATTTATAGTGCTTTTTCCTGAAACAACTGCTGCTCATCATTACCTCTCATGCCTACCTGCCACTACTCCATATGGCTACCCATCTGTAGTTACTACACATCAGCCTTATTCTTGAAAATCACTACCAGTACCACTACCTTCTTCTACTCTTCGAAAAACCTGCATGCTTACACAGGTAAATCATCTGGAGCAACAGACTTCATCCTTTTCATGGCTGTCCTTACTTCCTCTTTGGTAATTCTCTGCACCTCCTGAGTCACTATCCAAACATCATCCAACCTTTTCTCTTTCTCATTGAATTCATTCATTACCCATCAGAGTACTCCTTCCATCTGCTCGACACACCCTCCTTGCTTGTGAGTACATTTCCATCTTTATCCTTTATCACCCTAACTTGCTGCATAGCTTTCCCAGCTCGGTTCCTCTGCCAAGCCAATGGGTACAGGTCCTTCTCTCCTCCCTGGACATTCTGTGTTCATCTCTTTTACACCATCCCTACTCGTCACCTCCTTATCACTTCTGTTCCCTTCACCAACATGCCCATTGAAGTCTGCTCCAATCACCACTCTCTCACCTCTGGGCACGCTCTCCACCACTTCATCCAGCTCACTCCAGATTTTTTTTCTCATCCATCTCACACCCAACTTGTGGGAAAACATTCATTATCACACCTTCAGTTTCCAGCTTCATTCTCATCACTCTGTCTGACCTTCTTTTCACCTCCAAAACACTCTTGACATACTCTTCCTACTCTACCCTATTTTATCTCCCATCCACACCATGATAGAACTCCTGGCCTTGGCCCCTTCCATCTGGTCTCTCACAAGCACAATATATCAACCTTCCTTGTCTCCATCATATCAGCTAGCTCTCTCCCATTACCAGTCATACTGGCCACATTCAAAGTTACTACCCTCACTTAAACTTTACTACCCTTCTTTCCCTCAGCCTCTGGAAAAGCCTTCCCCCTCTTTTTCTCTTTCTGCCAACAGTATCCCAATCTCCACCAGCACCCTGTTGGCTAACAGCACTCGTGGTGGTCGTCATTATGGATATCTGTATTGTTTCCTGCTTACTGATTTGTCAAAAGAAATCCGCTGGCTTGTGCATCCACAGTGGTTGGGTTACAGTAGTAAGATGGTGCAAAACAATAAACAAAAAAACCTTCAGCTCACACACACTCGCACACACAGACAGTTCCCCAGCTGGCAAAGGGAAAACTCCCCAGATCACGGTATAAAGGGAAGGACATCCAGACGTGTCCTTGGCTGCAGTGGAAAGTCTTTCTCAGCCTTGGAAGACTTATGAGTTATAGCATTGCCTGGGGGGTGGCCTGGAAACCTATGTACCCAAAAAATAGCCCATATAGCTCTGGGGAAAGGTCACTCTCAGACCTGAAAGCTTTGTACCTACAGTGTAGCAACGCTTATGTCCTGGGAAGCTTTATGGCTTGGAAAGAGTCCTTAGCTCTGATAGAAGGTCCCTCTCAGCCCCGGAGGTCCCTCTCAGCCCCGGACATAGCGGTGGTACAACATTGCTTATGTGGCTAGCCTGGGAAGCTTTGTTGCCCCGAAAAGAGTCCTCAGCCATGGCGGAAGGTCACTCTCAGGTTTGGAGGTCTCATAGCTACAGTACAGCAATGCTTACGGGACCGGCCTGAGAAGAATTATAGCCGGGAAAGGTTCCTTAGCTGTGGGGGACGGTAGTTATGGTGTAGCATCACTCAGACAGGTAGTCTTGGAAATGCTCCATTCAGCTTGTCCAAGTAAGCAACAGTACCTATGGAAGAAAACATTAGTGGGTAGAACCTGGATGGGTCACTCAACAGATCTAAAAAAAACCCTGAAAGGGCCTCTGCCAGCCACACGGCTCTGAGTGGGTTAGCGTGATAGTTTTTGAAGTTCCTGCGCTCATTATCAGATAAGCTGAAATGAGAGCGATGCCTCGGCAGATGGGGGCTGATATGGACGTCTGAAGTTGAGCTTTAATTGTCTGGTTGAGGCCCGTAATTGGAAGCTAAATTATGATTACCTAAGCACTTGGAGGCAGTCTAGAGTGAGAGACGGATCCAACCCCCGCAGAGCTGGCACACACAGACACACACATACACATACACACACACACACACAACTTTACATATCTTCTTCATAACTTCTTGTCGACATGAAAATGGATCAAATGTATTTGGAAATGGAGTACATTACGTGTTTACAAGTGTAGCTCTCTCTCTCTCTTTCTCTCTCACTATCTCAAATGAACTCTGCTAGGTTTAACATATATTTTACAGTTATAATGTTTTTTCAGTAAAGTCACATTATAATTAGGGGAGTCAAACTATTCAGCCTGGAACTACTGTGGATGGGTGCAGGAAAATTTTATTTCCATGTTTCATCAACAGATTCAAGTTTGCACTTCTAACATTTTCTAGTTTCCAAGGTGGAAAAGTATGAAACCTGCAATGTAATTTTTTTTTCCAATGAGCAACAAATAAGAAACACTTAACCATTTAAATGATTCAATTTTAAATTACATCAGTTCTGTATGGACTAGGTGGAGTTTTCATATAAAAACAATGACATAAAACAGCAAAAATATGAAGGGTGTTTTTTCTTCCTGCAAAAACAAGACTGTGGAAACAGTAACTTTTCATAAAATGCAAATGACAATGAAAGAGCCACTTCTTCACGGCCTCCTCTTTCAGGGAGTGGCTTGCTACAGCTCCACCTCCGGCACTGCCATGGCTCCCCCTGTGCCTAAGCAAACACCTGCAGCTCCTTATTTCCCATAATTACTCCCTTCAGAGAACTGTGGCAAATGGCTCTGTATTTCTACTTGAGCTCTGAGTCATTGTTCTTGGTTTTACTCTGTGTTGTGGTTTTCTGGACTTGGGTACAGACCTGCCCGTGTTTTTGACCCCTGCCTGCTGACCATGAGTCCTGGATTGCCCCAAATAAAGCTACTTTTCTCACATAGCCTTCCTCACAGCCCCCTTTCTTACAAAAGACTTCACCTACCAAGGATGCTGCAAGTGTGACTTCCACAAAGTCTGACTCCTCACCTCCTGTCCTTCCCAGGAGTTTAAGGAAATGCTGAAGAGTTTCTGGGTGAGTGCCAGTTCTGTTGGGCTTAACATGCTGGGTTGTTCTCTTTTGGACTGCAGCTTCAATAGGATCCTAAAGAACTTTTAATTTTGGTGAAAAGTGGAGGCCTGTACCTCTCCAATTGCAAGATTATCACAGTGTCTTTATGTTAAAAACTGATGTTATTGTTTGAGCCACCTTATCTTCTCGTTGCTTTGTTTTTCAGTAACCCTTGTTGAGAAACTCCAGACTGCTATATGTGAACAAGCAAGTGATGTCCACATGTTTTACATACTGTAAAAAAGCGGTGTTTTCCATCTTTTGTAGCGAGGCATGGTCTTTCAGCTGTAGATGGGTGGAAAATTGTGAAATTATATTTTAGACTGTACAGACAATGCTGGGGATTTTCTCAGCTTTTTTACAATAGTGACAACATAAACTGTGATGAAATACACAAATTGTAGTATTTAGTTACAATAGCAGTTATCATTTCTTCCAAAAATATGGTGCATTTAAAGTATGTTATTGTTGCCAAGCCACCATGGACTGCTGCAGAATGTCATCCCATCATTGTATATCAGTCAAGTCATTGTTATATAATCACATTTAAAAAATGATGATCATTGCATTAGAATACAGCATTTAATAGAGAGATAACACTATAGAGGGGTGGGCAACTCCGGTCCTGGAGGGCCGGTATCCAGCACAGTTTGATGGCAGTTCTCCTCAAACACATTCACTAAACTTGACTATTAACTGGTGAGGTGAACCAGGTGTTTCTGTGCAGGGAAATCACCAAAACATGCTGGATGGGACTGGAGTTGCACACCCCTAACATTATACATAGTTTGTGTCATGTTACCACCACAGTAATAAGCTACTTTCTTCTAGCACCTATATGCATTTTCCTGTGTTAACATCAAGCCAACAGTGCCACACAATGCTGGGTTTAATGCTTATTAAGGAAGATCTGTCAAAAGAACAGACATCTAAAGCACGTAAGACGGTGTGGTCAGAGCTAGCTGTACTGTAACTTACTGCTGTGGATCTTTTGGACGAGGTGGACCACTTCAGAGCTGTCTGCCGCCTGTCCGGCCTCCTGCTGCGATCAGAGAGCCTGCGCCGGAGGTTTTAATGAATAGTCAATCATCAGCCATCCCTCTGCACTTGTGTGCGAGGCTTGCTGGTGCCTGATGGGCTGCAGGTTCTCATGCCCATTTCCAGAGTGTGCATGTGTGTGTGTGTGTGTGTGTATGTGTATGTGTGCATGTTAAAGTGTGTGATATTGATTCTGCACGGTGAAGCCTTTTCAATTAGAGGCGAGAGAGAGGGGCTAATCAAATTTAGCCACGCGCTAATCATTCACATTAGAGTGAACAGAGCAGAAAAAACACTCCACACAGCTCCAGGTCTCTCTCTCTGTCTCTCTGTTTCTTTCTCTCTCTCTCCTTTTATCTTTATTTTTCTCTCTTACCCTTTCCCCCTCTTCTCCCCCTATTTCTGTTTCTCTCTCTCTCTCTCCCACTTCTCTCTCACATCTCTTACACTCTCTCATTCTCTCTTTTTCTTTCTCTGTCTTTCTGACCCTCTCTCTCTATAACTCCCTTTTTTATTATCCATCACTTTCTTTCTCTTTTATCTAAACTCTTGTCTATCTGCAGTGGTCTTTTCTTTCATCCTGTCTGTTTATCTCCTCCTCCTCTTTCTTTTCACATCTTCCCCCTCTTTTTTCCTCAGCTCTCGCTCGTATTTTTCTCTCTCTCCTTCCCTCTGTCTCGCTCTCTCTGAGATTAGTGTTAGAGCAGCAAGGCCGGACAGAATCAATCATACTATCACCACTTCATAAAGTGCACAGTTACACCAGTGGGCTTTTCAGATCATCACTTAATGACAGAGGATTTCTCCTTTTGGAGCTGTCATATCACACTCCTTTTTGACATTTTAGTGTAAAATTGTTAAATTACAGAATTTCTAGTTCAGTGAAAGATAAATGAAACAATGCTCTTAAAATCTAGCTTTGTGGTGGGAGGGTGGGCCAAAATAAAAATGTTTTTTCAGCAGCTTGTTAAATATAATATAAAGAGGCAACAAAGACTCTAGAACAGGAAATCTTGGTAATGGAGGATGGATTAGTTCATGGAAAAAATAATAATGTTGACAGAAATTTAGCCACCAGGAGGAATAGCTTTGGACTTTTTTATATCACAAGGCCAAGAGGGCTCTACTTAGTGTTCAGATTACTGTTGTGAAAGATATGGATGCTCCAAGCTCACTCTTCTTTAACTTGGAGAAAAAAGCAAAGCTGTATAATCAAATGGTGCATCTGAAACTCCCCAATGGAAATGTGTCTATTGATCCAGCAGACATGAAGATGGCAGTATGTTTTAATTCAGAACTTTTAGTGCTGAACAGTGTAACTCTGTTAATACAGAAGTATTGCTTCAAGGACTACCACAACTGTGAAGAACAAACAGAGACCTTGGACTTGCGTATTTCTTATAAGGAGTTAATC
The DNA here is from genome assembly GCA_037974365.1 of Hydrocynus forskahlii. Lineage (NCBI taxonomy): Eukaryota > Metazoa > Chordata > Actinopteri > Characiformes > Alestidae > Hydrocynus > Hydrocynus forskahlii. The sequence goes on from JBBPCX010097450.1 coordinate 13,145, forward strand.
AATCACATGATGGCAGTTCTCCCAGACTTGGAATTAAAAGTTTAAAATTTTGGCAAAGCCTTTAGTGAATATACTAAAAACTTGAATGAGTACAGTCATACAACACCTTCAAACAGACCATGTACCCTGCTGTACCAACATAGACAATTTGTTTTTACTATGAAACATAGATCCAAGACCTGGATTTGGAATGTTATAGATGTCAACTAATAAGGTTAAGGTTGATCATGTTTGTTTATCCATGACACTTGAATTGTTTGGTTTTAGCAATATGTTTACTTCATTTGTGAAATGATTTATAGGCTGAAGCCTTTTGAAAGAAGGTGGAAAAAAGAAAGTCATCCAGTCCCTGCTCAGATGGGTATTAGACAAGGTTTTCCTTTGTCCTCTATTCTCTGACTATAGAGCTTTTGTTAAATAAGTTTAGTAAAGAATTGTCTGGGATCATTTTTAAAAGAACCACTTTACACTGTTGGTCTATCCACATAAAGAGACCAAAAGATTTTGAAACTCTTTCTTTAATCCTAAACATATATGAAAAAGTTTCTTCTGCTAGAGTTAACTGTGGTAAGAGTGAGGGATATGCACTAGGAAGGTGGGATGGCACTATTCAGTCTAATTCATAAATCAACTTTCAGTGGGACTGAGAGGGTCTTGAAAGTTTAAGGCTTTACTTAGGCAAGTCAAAAGGGACCTTGTTGTGACCAGCCTCATTGCCTACATTGCTCTGGCCCCAGTTCACTTTCCTGGAGCCTCCAGCTACCCTGAACTCATCTATTATGTGCAGTAGTTTTACCATGTGAAATATCACTACTTTTGTTTTATAAATGTTTATCAGACTCAAATCCTCTTACCATTACACATTCTCACAATAATCTGTGTAATAACCTGGTGCTACTATTATGTGCAATAGACTTACCATGTGCAATATAACTATTTGTCAGTATGACTGATCAAGTACTGATCTCTACAACATGCAATAATGTACTCCTAACCAATATTTGTGTTATTAGTAATTTACTCAACTGTAAGGTACTTATCTGTATTATGTATGCCCAGCATTGTGTACATAGCATAGTGTATTTCATACTGACGTTTTCCTGCAGAGATTTTATTGGATTTTTTAGACTTTATATTTGATATTCCTGTCCTGGAGGAAATTATTTATGACTGCATGCACACAGAGACAAGAACAAAATAAAGTGAAAGTGACCTTTCTGTCATACATGAACACACCACAGCACACAGTGTGAACAGCACAAAATTCTTCCTCTGTATTTAACACATTCACCAAGTGAAGTAGCGGGCAGCCAGGAACACAACGCCCAGGGAGCAGTTTGTGGGGACGGTACCTTGCTCAAGGGTATCCCAGAGGTGCTTAGCAGTCTTGGGAATCGAGCACATGACTTCCTGATCGCAGGGCGAATGCCCTAACCACTTAGCTACCAGCTACCCCAAGTCTGTATAAGCAGGGTAAATACAGTAATTACATTTAATATACAGTAATAAAAATACAGGGCTGTAAGAAGGACAAAATGAAAAACACAAAAACACTCAGCAAACCACTTGAGAGCTCCATGCGGGAAACTGCTCTGATGCGGGAATTCTGGATTGCATCTGC
>JBBPCX010097475.1:0-23642 GCA_037974365.1 Hydrocynus forskahlii
TATCTCTCTCTCTCTCTCTCTCTCTCTATATATATATATATATATATATATATATATTTAAAATAGCGGTTATACTTTTTTTTTACATTAATGTCAGAAGGACAATTTTCTGTCACTTGTGTTAGTAAATGTTGCTACAGTTCTGTAGAAGCTGGTGGGATCTTCTGATTCACTGGTGAGCTTCGCTCTGCCCAATTCTTACCAGAATCATTCTTCCTCGCTGGAACTTGTGCTTGCCATGAATGTGTGCGAATTCTGTCCTGTTATATTCTCAAGCGGTGTCTATATAACCCAAAGTGAATGAACTGAAAGCTAAGCATCTTGCTAGAATGAAATCTTAAAGTGGTTATGTGCCTCTGGGACCCTGTGCTGAGATGTCGGATCAATATTGCATGAAGCATTGCATGCAGCTTTAAATGGACTGTATAGTCCACCAACCAAAATATCTGGAAACTGACCACCGATGAAGGACTTTAGGATGACCAGCTCAAACAGTGCAGATGAAGCATCATCAGCAATTTTCCATCAACAGGTTAGATAAATCGATTTTAGGGGACAATAAGTGTGTGATCTGCTCTGTTCGGCTCACTCAGTTTGACATGCTTCCACGTCAGTGTCACTGCTGTGCTGAGACTGACCCACCATCCAATTATACCTACTCACTGGGGGTACTGTGAGGGGCCTGTGACCACTGAAGAAGGGGGTCAAGGGGGCTAACAAATGACGCAGAGAAACAGATGGACTACAGTCTGTAAATATAAACTACTAAGTGCAGCTAAATGGTCAGTGGAGCAGTGAGTGTAGATACTGGGTAGGTGGACCTAATAAAGTGTCTCGTCTTTGAAAGTTATTCCGTTTTTGAGGACCTCACTGGTAATGATTTGGTGCAAGGCTGTAACCATTTGGATGTAACAAACAGAGTGAGGAAAATGACACTCACCGAATGTGTTGGCCAGACAAATGATCAGCTTTCTAGTGAAATGTAATCAACTTACATTCAGGAAGGCCATTCCTCTGTCTCTATTTCCCCAGCAGGCCTCCTAATTACTAATGGTCCCTTTAAACACCCAGGCTCCAAGCATTTTGTGTTTCCAGAGGTTTAGACGTCTCCTCGTTGCCCTACTTAGCCACTGAGCCTTAGTAGCTGTAGTACCTTTTTGGATTCAGCAGCCCACCGTGCTTTAGTTCAGTTGTACAACTGCTTCTCACCCCTGATACTAAAACTGGCCTTTGAAGACGGGAGAAGAAAAATGTGAGCATGACACGGCTGCTTATACGTCAAGTGAGGTCTGTTATGGAGAACACTACTCTGTGCAGGGGATCTGTGGCCTTTCAGGGCTGGAGTTCCCGATGCAGAGTGTCTGCCTTTACAGCAGAAGACAGCAACCTTGTCTTTGGAGATTAGGAGACTTGGTTTGCCCTGTATATCAGGGAAAAGCAGGCCACAGACTTTGTGTGTCGTCCAGCTCCTCTGGCCTTAGGAGGATAAGTGATCCAGTTTATCCCCCTTGCACACTAGTTTGGTAAGAAGACTGTATGCGTCTGCTGGCCTTGGTTACGTTCCAGGCGATTCCCAAGTTTGTTCATCGTTGACCACGTTGATTCAGCCAGGTAGCAAAGGCATTGGATGAATCCTTGTTCAAATCCTCACCACTGGGTTCCTAAGCAAGACCCTCAACCCCAAGCTGCTCCAAGGAGCCTGTCCCCCGTAGTTAGGGAATGGAAGTTTGGATAAAAGCGTCTGCTAAATGTAGTAAATGTAAATCGATGAAGGATGCAGTACTAGAGGTCGACCGATATATCGGGCCGATATTTAGCATTTTTAGCGGATATTTAACCAATATCCGAGTTTAGTATGCTGATACTCAGGCATCTCTGCGGACAGCCCAGTTTTGCTGCGGTACACGTGATCCACGCTGCGGCTTCTGCAGGACCCCAGCCAGAAGTTTTGTGAGTTGTGAAAAAGTGTTAAATTCTGATATTTCAAAGACATTTCGCTGTGTGTGCAGGGCAGAACGGGCAGCTCTCTTAAACACTGCACCGCTCATGTCCGCACCGTGCTCGGAGACACACGGCCGCTCTCAACATTAAACAAAATATGTTGGAAAGCGTGGTTCTTTCCACGCTGACAAAGGTACTTCTATGCAGCTTGTTTGAGAGCGGAGATTCAAACAATTTGTCAGATGTCTCCATTTTCAACGATGCTGAAGTTAGCTCCTTATTCGCAGCTCCTTATTCGAAATTTTCGTTCCACGTTAAATACTGCTCTCCAGGCTGCAATATCGCTATTTCGCCTGTAGGAGGGAACTTTACTGAGGTTTTCATTCAGAATTATGTTGACTTTTTCTATGGACTGTTTCATTAACATTTACGGCATTTATCTGATGCTTTTCTCCAAAGCGACTTCCATTCCTTAACTACAGGGGGCAGTCTCCCTGGAACCCAGTGGTGGTGCAGAAGGTAGGATTCGAACCCATGACCTCTTGTATCCTACCCACTAGACCACCACCACCCCAAATCAGAATTGCTTCAGAATGTTTCAGAAATGCATGTAGAGAAATAAAAACATTTTTACACTTTACATGGCAATGATCTCTTTCCACTCAAAATCTTAAACTATTCTGGAACTTTAAATCCTAGTAACTTGGCTCATAAAGACATGAAGAGCAATTTCCAAGCGGGAAAATGCCTTAAATGCTTTGGTCCACTGAAAACTCACTTGTTCAGGTCAAAAAAGGGTGTGTAGAACTAGGGTCACTTGTTACTTGTTTGGACCAAAACATTCTTCACAGTTAAATCCACATGGGAACTTTGCCTATATGCACATTGGTTTATAATATATGGCAGAGTCTTGGCAGGAAAGAAATGGGTTAAATGCTTTGGTCCAAGGTAACACTCAAGAGATTAAAACTCAAGTTTATTTGCACTCTCCTTTTTGTAGTGTTGTTTGCAATTTTATCTTCCCTCAGGAGTAGTTTGTAACTTTTGTTTACAAATTATTAGTCAAGTTGAAATGTTATATATTTATTTACTGTTTAGACATTTACAGTTTTATTTATGTTGTTTATGTTTGTATTTATGTTTAGTCTGAATATCGGCAACGGTTTTAGAAAAACCCGTATCGGTCGACCTCTACACAGTACTGTGGTTGATCGCAGACCCAGTCTAGTGCTAGACCTGTCCACCACGAGTTTGATGTGCTGGTTGGCGTGCGTGGTTATCGTTTATTTGTAGGAACCTCCTTTCGGCATGACCACTCCTAACATTGTAAAGCTTTTCGTGAAGGTCAGGGAGATTTTGATTAGCCTCAGGTAGATACAAGGAGGTACGTTGATTTCCAGGCGGCAGTATCACCTTGGCAAGCAGCGCCAGAGCAGTGTAATCAGCCCCCCTGTCTGTGGGGGGGAAGTGATTCGGATGTGTTTTCTTGCTGCAATTCCTGTGATGAGGTGGGATTAACTGCCCGTTTCCATTACGCTCGTTGCACAAAACCACTTAATTCCACCGGGAAATTGCACATCGCCAGGCCCTTGGCCACTGGTACTGTTGAAACCGCGCCTTGTCCTACAGTGTCTCGGGTGGCTCTCTAAGCATTGGTGGCTGATGTTGTGTGGGAGTCTCCACATGCTGCACACGCTTGCGTGATGAGTGAATTTGTCATGACCCATTTCGACCACTTGACGACATGGCAGCTGACGACCAAAAGGCATTTTAAGCTCCTTTGATGCTCCTCGTCTCTGAGTAGAATGCTGAAACCTCTAAGAATATGTCGCTAAGGAAATGGCCTTTTCTTTTCTCTCTGTGATGTGGCTCATCCTGCAAGTTTCTGCACCAGCGCCACATCGTTATCGCCCACGAGCCTTTTGAAGTCTAATGCAATACAAAGCAGCACTGTGGCTACTGAATATTTATATTCCGCTGCTGTGGCTCTGTGGAACTGTAAAAGGAGCCCACAGGAATCTCTGCTGTGTGAGAAACCCGGAGGTCATTAGGTTTTCTCCAAACTTGTGGGGACCACTCGGTACGGAAGGCCTGTTTCCTAGATCAGAGGTTCAGACGAAGTGTGAATGGCCTTTGTGGCCTGCTCTTGGGACACAGCTGAAGTTACCATGCTTGTGGTGGCGGGGGAACGCTGCTGTTCCAACTGAATTGCCTATTAGGTCTTGTTGAGATGTCGAGCCTGTCCATGTCAGAGTAACTTAACAGAGTTTCCCACTGTCCAATTATTTTGCCATTTTCCCCAGTGGAAGACAAATTGCGCTTTACCCGTTTCCTGTAATCCAGTGCGGTGTGTTTTAAACTCCACAAAGATCTTATGTATTGCAATTATTTGCTGCTTTTATTCTGTCAGATTAGAGGTTAGCTGTAGGAGGACAGACATTGGCGGTTTGGATGTTTGTCCACATTGCCTCATTTCAGCAGTTCTGTAAGACTCATATGTAATGATACACACTATTTTAGACCATTATATGTCTATCATAGGATATTGGCTCTGAGATCATTCTTTCCCACTTGAGGCACAGAAATAGATGCAGTTTGAGAATGGCATTAGAAATTTGGACAAAATATTAGTGTTTATGCAGCTTCATTCTGCGATTGTGATGATTTTCAGTTCATCAGTGGGACTTTCCTGTAATTAAAAAGGCTTGAAATACGTAAACATTGTTGAAGGTTTAAAACGTTCGTTCCCACCGTGCATATACGAAAGCTAAGCTGCAAAAACGTCCTGTTTTCTAAGAATAGTTTTTGTGATGTCACAAAACCAACACATTTATATAAATCTTGTGATTCAGCCCACAGTAGTTTCATGCTAAAATTCTAAAAGCATTTCAGCTGTGTGCTGCCTATTAAGTGGGCTGTAGTACAGAGTAGACTATCACAAACAAGCTTATTTTCATGGTTTAGTCTTAAAGGTGCAGTGACAAAGCCAACCTGTTTCATTCTAAGGGTCAAACAAAGGTTGAAATATTTGGTCATGTATGATGAACTAAGGATTATATTGTTGGTACACAAACATCATGAGAAAATGACATGCAAGTAAAAGGTAGAATATGGGCCCTTTAACAACTCTGCAGTGAATCAGTGACTTTGGTTTCACTGTTTTTCAATAATTATCACCTTGATTCACCAAAACACCCAGTGACACTCGCCTGGAGATGTGAATAGTCACCCTCTCAAAAACACTGTGGTCGATAAGAGGCTTATTTGCATATTTCTGTGATATCAGTATTTCAGAGACCAGTATTGCAGTACCAATTAACTGACGATGTCTTGTGCAGCCTTAATTGGAAAACAGCTGCTTGTCAAAGGAATGCAGAAGTCATGCTGTAGTCGGTGGGCTACTCTCTAATATATTATGTACAGTTAATGATGCTGATGATGCTCTGATGTATTGCATAACATCTCTGACTCTAACATCTCGTACTGCATTTCATTGTTAATTTTACTCAAGTTGCAGTTTGCTCTTTGTCGTCATAAAGGAGGCGAAAGGGCAGGTACTGTGGCGCACAGGGATACAGCAGCTTGCCTCTAAAAGCACAGTGGCTGTTAGGACAGGTGCAGGTCTCTGATAGAGCGTGTTGTCCTATTTCCACCTTATTTACTCTGAAACGCAATCTAGCATGCCGGGGCCTAGCGGTGTTATTGAGCTCAGCCATGATGCCTCTTGTAGCAGAAAGCTGAGTGTTATGTAATGTAACGAAGCGCTGATGACTGCACATTATCTGGTCCTGCTCTCTGCAGGACAACAGCAGCTTTGGGTTTTCTCTGATTTACAGCAAGGTGGGCTGGGGTGGGGGTTTGGGGGAGACGGATTGCTCACAACCCAGTGAATGGCTAGAAGAAGAGCAGGGTGGAGCGCTTCATGGTCTAGAACCTTTTGCTTTCCCTCGGATTTAGTTGACGAGGCCAGAATCTGCCGTCCTGCATTCCATGCTAGCCTAATTGCCACTTGGCCTCCTTGGAATCCAGACATAGAATACCATTATGGGCCATGAAGTGGCTACGCTAATGTCATCTTACTTAGAATCGGAGGATGAGCATTTGGCTCGGGCCCAGGTTTTGGTGGTTCTCTCCCTCTCTCTCTCTCTCTCTCTCTCTCTCTCTCTCTCTCTCTCTCTCTCTCTCCCTCTGCCCCCCCACCGCCACCCCTTTTCAGTCTCTTGAACACACAGTGTGCCTGGCAAGCAGATGTTTTGGGCGAGCTTGTTATGCATGCACTTTCTGGCATAGGAGCATCTTGGGCCCTGTTTGCACTTGCCGTTAATGTGATCTGATCTTGGTGACCAGATCCTCATCCATTCGTGATCCGACACGTTTGCTCTTGCTCTTTTCAAGTGTAACTGCTGCACACAGATAGACTCTCATTTGCCCATGCAGTGCCTTTAAATCAGTCCCAGAGTCGCAGCCAGGAGTGGTGGGAGAACTGTATCCTGGTCTTCACAGGCTGTAAATGGCTCACTTTTTGTACACCTACGTTTGAAAAGTAGATATCTCAGTAGCCTCCTGCACGCTGCCTGTGTACTGATTGTGCTCAAAAGTTGTAAGTGTTTCTTCAGTGTGCCAAAGATACCTGGGTGATGCACTACCTTGTACAAATATTCCAGTCGGCAGGCAGAGCTATCTCCATGATGTACTGCATCCCATAATGCAGCAAAGTAATTTCAGCAGTGTGCGGCCACCTGGCCAACACTGAACATTTCCAAAAGTCCTGGATTCAGCCTGATATGGAGACATGAATGACAAAATGAAAGAAAGCTGTTCAGATGCTGCTGCTCTGAAACGCTGAAGCCCTATCAGTTTAATAAATGCATAAAAAACATGGTTAAAGGAAGGAAGGAAGTAAAGTGGCCCTTGTAGTCACAAGTGAACACAACACAGCACATAGCGGTTGTGAAATTCTTCTCTGCATTTAACCCATTCACCCAGGTGAAGCAATGGGCAGCCGGTGACGGAGCACCCGAGAAGCAGCGTGCAGGGGACGGTACCTTGCTCTAGGGTACCTCAGTGGTGCCACTGGATGACCTGGGATTCAAACCCACAACCTTCCAATTGCAGGGGCAACTCCGTAACCACCAGGCCACTGGCATTATTTTCACAGTATGAAAGTTAGTCTCTGAGCAGTTCACATAGCAAGGACTGCTGCAATTCTACCAGATAGGACCCCCCCATCACATGAAGTCTCCAACACTGGGAGTCTAAAGGCCGGTGTCTTTATCTTTTTGAGGTGCCGCTAACACAACGTGAGTGGACAGCCTAATGTGTTTGGAGGAGAGCAGTGATCGCCATTTTGTCATGTCAACCGAAAAATGCCTGTTGCGGCCAGCGTGGTGTTGGGAGATGGGGCGGGATGTGGCCATCCCATCCGTTCTGGGAAAGCGAGGTCAACTGCGCTCTGTTGGACTCCTGGCCACTGATGGCTGCAGCACCACTGGGGATCGATCTTGTTGTCTCCCAATGATAGGGCCAATGCTCGCACCACAGTTGCACCACTAGGAAGCCCCCACCCAGGCACAGCTTTAGTCGAAATATATTCATTTACAATGCTGAAGAGCTCAGAAGTGTCAAGCAGCAAGAGCTCAGAAGTGATAAGTTGCTTGGAAGCGATTGCTTGGGTAGCTAAGGAGAGAGAGATTGATCTGATTGTTTCAGCCCCTTGTATTAAATTTACCATGAAATTCAGATGGAAAACCATGAAACCAAACCGGCTGCGTAGGACAGAGCTTACCCGGAAAAGTGTACCGCTTTACAATAAGTCTACACTTATTAAGGGTTTATGAATTATTTATATTCCGGTGGTTAATTAGATTTATAAATGTTTAGTGAGCAGTAATAAACAGGTTCTAACCGTTGAAATACATCTATGCCGGCTCACTTTTTGGCAAGATCTGGTGTTTTAATGGTGGTAGCATGTTAACAAAAACTGACAGTTTAACAGTCTGCCTGAGAAAGGGGCAGGATACACAACTTGCAAGAGCTGAGATCTTGTCAAAAGTTCTAACTTATTTATAACTGCTTATGAATGATTTATAAACTGTCTACAACTTCATTAATAACCTGATCATGAATCCTTTATAAAAACCTTTATAAGGGAGATCTTATTGTAAAGTGTAACAAGATTATTGTAAAAAAACCCAACAATGTTGCAATCAATTGTAAAATCAAGTACTGCTCAGTTTTGAATGGCAACAGAAAGTTGGTCAGATTACTACAGTAAAGGTCTTCACACATCCAGGGGGACCCAAGTAAATGATGAGCCATTGTGGGAAAATGATTGACAACACAAAGGGAATTTTGTGCACATCCAATCCTGAGCTGCAGAAAGTAAAACTCTTATCACGGCTGCCTTTGTGTCATGTTTGTCTTTGTCCTTCGGTATAAGATTAGCCGAATGAAACCACTGTTTACTGACAACAAGAAGATGTGCGAAAGTAAATCGGATGAACCAGACATTTAATTCATTGATTCCTTCTTTGGTTTTGACCCAGGTCTTCAGAGTCTTTCTTCAGAGCTGACTTGAGTGACTCCACTTCAGCAGATATGAAATGACAAGAACGTCCTGTGCTTAACGGCTGTTAAACTCACCATCTGAAAGTGACTTTATTTATTCGAGCATGTATCCTCTTTTCCATTACTAATCCCAGTGCTGTGGATGGAAAGGTTGTATGGATGTGCATGCGTGTTATTTATCGGGGACGGGCTGCTGTGTGTGCGTGTTGGCAATATAGTCATACGTCAGCATAAATCTGAAGCAGTTCCATTTGGATGGAAATTGGCTGAAGTAAATCATCCGTTCCTGCGGCCTGCCGGCAGCGCCTGGGGTTGCGCACGAGAGCATTGTGGCAGCTGAACAGAGACCAGTCGAGCGTAAAAGCCTCTTCTGATCAGGGCTGATATCGGCCCCATTAGCGCTGGAGTGGCCAGTCCCAGATCAGGGAAGATGCTTGTCTGATGGGAAAGACGGCATGCCGGTTCCGGATGACTGCTCTGGAGTCAGTCTCTGGGTGCCGTGCCGTGGTTCGGCGGCGCCTTATCAGTTATGGTCAGACCTCGTCTGTAATAAGAGCAGCTGTAGGATTGGCTCTTCATAGAGCATCCGCAAGGCTCTGGATGAGCTGGAAACGTTGCTACAATACGGTACCCACTGGGCCGCACACATGCATTGTGTGCACACTCCAGAGTCGGCAGGCGTGCCTCTGACTGGAATGAAACGACCGACGCACACACACACACACTCGCATCCAGAGAAGGAAACGAGGCATTTACCGCGTATCTGAATCACCGCACATGCCAGTACGCTGGTGGTCTCTTTCGCTATTACATACATCAAATGAAACAGTTTAGAAATCCTTTTATATACGGGCGGCTTTTAATGAATGGAAGCAAAGCAGAGGCTGATTAAAAAGAGGCCGCAGCTGGAAGCTGTGTGTCGCTATCTATGGGACAGCTGTTCAACAGGATTTACTAACTTTCAACCCCACTTTGTTTGGACATCCCTATTTGTTTTGCGAGGAGGTTTGTTGGATTTCCGCGTGGAAACAGACTTCCGCAGCTCGGTGGCTCGGCCGAATTAGGGCCTGTGCTTTTTTCCCCCTCCAGGTTATGTTTAGGTTCGTACTTCCCAGATTTGAAGCCGTATATAAATAGTTTCCTGAGGGTTCTGCTAAAAGAGCACTTTGCTAACAATGTGTGCGTGTGATTATTATGATTATCAGTAGATACGTGTGTGTGGAGACGGCACTGAACGCAGTCCCCGAGTGTTTTTGTAATTCAGCTGAAGCTTGTTATGTTGACTTAAAGAGACTAAACCTGACGCTCAGTGCTCCCTCGCCTGCCCCCCACCCCCTCGCCCCTTGTGATCACAATGTGGCTTTGAACTACGGAGCTTTGTCCGACCAGCAGGACAAGTTTTCTAACATGTGGAAGTCTGTGTTACACCACATGTCCCATGTTGTTAAAGCTCTTGGCATGTTCAGAGCCCCACATCAAAGTGTTTTTAGAAACTCCTTCATCTCAAAGGGGGACTGAGCCCCCTTTGTATTCATCCATCTTTCTCTCTCTCTCTCTTTTTCTTGCAGATTGCTCTCATCCAAAGTGTGACCCCAAGCTTGATTTAGCTGGACACACAGGTGAGTGGCCAGACCATACGACTGACAGTTCCAGGTTCAGAAATCTCACCCCTAACCGCGCACTGCTGCGCATTTACAGTGGTGCTCGAGAGTTTGTGAACCCTTTAGAACATTCCATATACGAGACATTAAATATCATTAGATATTTAATGTCTCGTATATGGAATCACAAATCCTAAAAGCAGATAAAGAGGAGAGATCTCGCTGTCATGGCTTTCCTCTTTTACCATGATGCTCACAAAAGGTACTTGGGTCCACTGCGAATCCACGATTTATTATTCATATAACAAAGAAATCACTAAGCCAGTTCATTAGGAAATTTGGTTAACATGATTTTCACGAAATCATAAAAGTCCTAAAATGGACTTTCTAAAAAAAAATTGAAAGTGCCTGTTTGCAAATTAGATGGTAAAAGTGTGGATTAAGCATCAGGGGAAAAAATGGTAAACAATTGTAACAATTAGAACAGGGACTCTCCACTGTCAAAAGTGATGGAAAGTGATTTTGACAAAAACATCAAGTTTGACAAAATTTGACAAAACCAAGATATCACAGTGAGTCTCAGTTCTTGATTGTGTCTTGACTGAGCAGCAAGAGCAGAGTATGTGTCTGTGTTTTTTTAGTTGTATTCTGTATTGATGCACCAAGACTTCTGTACTGTTCATGGAATAACCTTTGATGGTTATGTTGTTTTCCTACTTACTTGGTGGGACAATCGTTTATTGAAATTAACATTACTCAGATAATTGTGTGTGAGTTTGTGTGTGTGTATGAGTTTGTGTGTGTGTGTATGTGTTGTGAATACCTCAGTGCATCAAAACACCCAGTAACTCACCTGGAGCTGTAGCTGGTCCCCATATTGAAAACACTGTGATTGGTTAAAGGCTTATTTACCAATTGCAGCTTTCTGTGCTATCAGTATTGCAGAGGCCAGTATCGCAGTCTCCAAAGACTGTGAAGACGCCAAGTGAGCAAGACGTCTTTTATACGTTTGGGACTGTAGCGTGGTAGAACTTGCTAGATCTTCTTTGCTGAACACTGGTCCAGTTTTCCCAGGGTAATTTTATACAGTTATTTTTGTCCCAGTATCTCGGCCTGTGTGAATATTTCAGATCTGATTTGCATTATTTTTTCTTGTTTGCATAAAACTGCCATGCCAGTTAAGTGAGAAATACCGTTTATCTCTGTGCTCTCTGAGCTGCATGGAGAATTTCAATTAGCCGTGCAAATTCCCTTCAGCCATGCTAAATGCTAAAGCAGTTAAGTAAGCACGTATAAAAATATCCACAGGTCCAGGACACTGCACTATTTTTTTTTTTTCCATTCATACCTTTTCAGTGAACTTGAACTCAGGTCTGGTTTTCATTTCATGCTGATTGCTGAACCAAAGGATGCTGAGCTTCATTACACAGGACCACCTGGGTCTTTTAGTTCAAATCCAGTTAGAATCACTGTGACTCTTTTAATACACGCATAATATGGGTAAAGATAATAAATATTGTCAAAACACTATATGGACAAAAGTATTCTGACACACCTGTTTTTCCGGGTTTGGGCTAGGCCCCTTACTTCCAGTGAGGGGCTTAATCTTAATGCATCAGTATACAAAGACATTTTGGACAACGCCATGCTTCCAACTTTGTGGACACAGTTTGGGAAGAACCTTTTGGAAGTGGAAGCTGTTATAGTTGGGGACCGACTCTGTATTTACATGCAATGCCATTAAAGTCCCTGTTGGTGCAATGGTCCAACGTCCCAATACTTTTGTCCATATTGACTGGTATATACATATTGACTGGAATCTGTTTTACTGGTTACAGCTGGAGCGTTTTTGAAATCATAAGCAACAGGGATTCTTATATGGGCATTGAATGGAGGCACCAGTGCCTGGATCTGCTTATTCCCAGCAGTGTTCAGGCCCATCTCTAATTGGAGACTGAAGTGTGTTACACTCTTGCTGAGCTTTGCCCTGGCTGGCTGGTCTCTCTGGGCCGGTGGGAGAACATTTACACAAAGAGGCTCTCTAGAAGAGGTCTTTGTGTGTGTTGCCAAAGCCCTTTACCAGACCGTCACTGCCAATCAGACCGCCAAAGCCGCTGGCCCGGCCTGCGACAGGCTTGAAAGCACCAGAGCATCTCTTTTGGCCTCTGCAGTGGTGGAAAAACCTTGAAGTGTCACTCTTGGATCCGGAGGGCTTCTTAAGCAGGTGACAAAAGCTATTCAGAGATGTTTCAGAAGACCAAGGCAAATTATTCCGTCAAGTAAAACACTTTGTTAGGGCACAAGCTAGCTTAGACGTCTTGTTGATTCACCTGATGTCATCAGCTTCCAATATGAGCAAATGGCAGCAGTAATGGTATGAAGAAATGTTTAATCTGATCAAATTTTCTGCATGTTTACACAGTTATGGCATTGAATGCTCTATGGGAAGCTAAATGAACTGGTCATAGTATTTTTTTTGGCTTCTTTTGTTGGCTTCTTCTGTCACGTGCCACGGATTGTAAAAACAAATGAGTAATTTCACCTGAAAAATGGACCAATTGAAAAAAGTACAGGCAACAATAAGAGAAGAACTAGTTCGATCCCTGATGCACTAGGACAGCCTAGAAATGGATGAATGCACACCTGGATGGTTTTCAAGGTCTTGTTTAATTATCAGAGGGATTGTTGGACTCTCTCTCTCTGATAATCCAAGGAGAAAGGATGTCATTTAGCTATGACTATTCAGTTTACTTCAATTTAGAGAACCCTCTCATCCCACTTCTCAAAGGTTCTAGAGACTCTGATATGGCCAAATGTGTGTGTTGACATCCCTTATAATTAGTGGGTTCGGCTATTTCAGCCACAGCCATTTCCTTTCTTTTCCCCAATTCCCACCTAAATTTAGTCATGTCCAGTTCCACCCAGTAGCTAGGACTCTCCCAGGCACAAAATACCACCGGCACGGGGAGGGTGAAGGCCAGCACTGTCTTCCCTCTACTCATGTGAAACCATCTTTTCAACCTGCTGCTAAGGCAACATTTTTGCACAGTTTAATGCAAGCCACAGCCATTAAAGTGTATACAATCAAACTAAAGCTTGATTTGCGTAGGCAAACAGTTTTGGTGGCATTGGCCCTACTGAAGAGATCAGTGGAACTGCTGTAGAATGAGACCTTTTCAACAAATCAGAATTCACCCCTGCTTGAGCTGCCTTAGACAGCCCCATGTGCCTTTAGTGTAAAATGGAAACATTTAAGAAAAGGAACAACTAGGCCACTAAGTGGTAGACCACACAGGACAGGGCCGAACAATCTCCTACCCTCAGAGGGCTCACTCAGAAGTTCCAGACTTCTTCTGGAAGTGATGTGAAGTATTCACTGAGAGCTTTCTGGCTGATTAGCTGCAAACAAGCCCAAGATCACCATGCACAATGCCAAGCATCAGCTGGAGTGGTGAAAAAGCACCTCCACTGCACTTCGTTCTCCACTGCAAACATGTTCTCTGGAGTGATGAATCACACTTCACCATCTGGCCGTCTGACGGATGAATCTCGTTTGACGATTGTGCCAGCTGTAACGTTTGGAGGAGGAATAATGGAATGGGGCTGTTTTCTTTTTATAGGGCTGAGTCCCCTAGTTCCAGTGAAGTGAAGACTTAATGCTGCCGCATGCAAGTGCAACATTTGGCACCAGTGTAGTTAGGTCCCTTTTCTCTTTCAGCATGACTGTGCTTTCATGTACAAAGTGACGTTGATGAGGAAAGCATTTTCTGACTGTAGTGTGGAAAGAACATAACCTGCATGTAAAGAGTCCTGACATCACTCCCATTATGTCATAGTAGTCTAGTAATGGGGGGCAACTTCGTAGTCATGCCCTCAGTTTTGGAATGTGATGTTCCAAGTATTACTTTTTGTATTGTATGTCTGTGTGGCATATATGCAACGGAAATGGTCAAACTTGAGGTAAGAAAAAACCTGGCCTTGTTTGACGCTTGTGAAACCTGAGACTAGTCTATCCTAGTGGCCAGCTAGAGCTCATAACTCTGAATTTACAACCTCCGACTGGGAAAATCAAACAAACGGCCCTTACTCAGAAATATGATGGTGACTCCCAATGTCAGTACTAGTTAAGTGCTACTCCCCTCTCTTTGAATGAGATTTGCTTTAGATTTTCTCCCCAAATTATTAACGTTTAGTCATGTTTAATTTTACCCTCTAGCTTGGACATCCTCCTAATCACATGATAACATCGACACTGTCACATGAAGCCATCCGCTGCATCTTTCTGAACGCGACATCATTAGACATCTCCACGTAAACCACTAATTCTGTTATGTCAGCTAACAGACATCCATGCTCTAGCATTATGCTAAGTGATGGAGGGCCTAGAGCCCTTCATTTTTCAATCAGCACTCATGATTGACTTGCAGATCCCTGGAGATTGCTGACCAAGGAGAGTCACTCATTGGTGGATGTGCTGCCTTAACCAGCTAGATTCCCTGCCATGGTTGGATTTTACTCCTGAACAGTGGGGATTTTCCGTCAGAACGATCCAAATTCGTTTTTGGTTCAGGAATGGGATTAGTCTGGAAAAAACTCTAGTTGCATAATATAGGTGGTCTTACTCAACCTTAGTCAAAAATCACAAGCAGTGTGACAGAAATTGTGTTTTCCACGTACATATTGCACGTTCATCCTCAGTACCGTGTACATATTCAGTAAAAGCAATGCATTTTTGGAAGGTGGCCATCAAACGCAACTGACTGGTTGTTCTGGTTATTATTGGTTGGACAGTGTAGCTTCGACTGGGTGTTTATTTTCGTGCAAAGGAGGCAGTGGGGCTAGAAGCTAAGCCCAGGCTGGGCCTGCTGTTGTTGTAGGTCTGTTGTCTTTAGGCAGGGCCATGGCTGTGTTTGGACTGCCTGGTGACCCTCGCCACAATGTGAAGCTGTGAGGCAGCTCCAGACAGATTGCAGATTAGGCTGCTTCGCATGGACCTCTCAATCGGAAGTGCTCTCAAAACCCAAACAATGGTGTCCCACTGTCAGCCTAATCTCAGTGCTGAATAGACCGCTGCTCCAGCCCCAGTGGAGATACGGCCTTTTCCAAAAGTTGGAGAAGTTTCAGTGTTGGTGAACATGAAAGCACAACGTGGGAAAATATCACTGTTCTTTAGTGATAAACAAATCGTACAGGGAATGCTCTTGTTGGATTCATGGAAGACTATGCATTTTAGCCATTTAAATTTAATTGCCAATCAAATGTGGCTTGATCTTGCTCTAGAGAGTTTAAATGAAAATGTGAATTTCTTGTGAGTGCTCTGTTTGAACATTCGTCTTTCAGGCAGCAGTGCCCTGAGTGAGTTGAAATCCCTTCTGTTACATCGGTGCCATGACCCAGATAAAGCTCAGCTGATGCCTATCAGCCCTAGGTCAGCCTCCAGGGAAGGTCAGCAAGGAGGTGAATGAGGTGTAGTGTAGTAAATAAACCACACAGAACAGTGTTCCAGGGTCTCTATCATGGAAAAGTTTTAAAACATACAGTTTGGACTGAACACAGTTTAAATAAACTATAACACTATATATGTTTAAATATTTAACACTGTATATTAGTTTATCCCACCTGAAGCGATAAGGAGTGTTGTTACTGCAGATGGTCTATTGCAGTAATTGGTGCAGAATGTGAAGGAGAAAACGATTAAACACTGTTGCTTATGGTTTTAGGGACGCAAATGTTCCATTACAGCTGTTCAAAGGAAGCGGCTCATAGTTTTTTCAGTCTCCCCGTCCGCACTCCCCCACCCATGCATTTCAGCCTGTATTGCTTTTCTGAATGAGGTGCTGTATGGCACAGCCAATCAAAACGGGCCATTCAATATCACTTTTATTGGATTCTTTATGTCCCCAGACTAAGAGCTCCAGTCTGTGATTATGGGGTAACAAAATGAAAGGGTTTCCTTACATTATAAAATGAGTTGGAGGCAAGAATAGAGGTGACTTAATCCCCAGAAATCTCTTAGGCCAGTCTCTGGAGACAAGATGCTTATACTGAAGCACAACATCTCTGAATTTAAAATGAGTCTTTGTGTCTGTACTGGCTGTGGTGGAAAGTGGTCTTGTGCTGTGTAGTAGCTGGACTGACAGAATGGGACTGTCTGTCAGTGGTGTCGGAGAAATGCCTGTGTGACACTAACAGTTGTGCCGGATTCCTGATTGTACCTTTAAGGTTTTCTCCTCTTGGATGTGATTTGGACCGTAATACGCTCACCCCGGTGGACGAGGCTGAAGCTGTGATTTATTGATCCTCTCAGATTTTAGCGTTCCACCGTATTGATCTGGCTTCCTGGGCTGCTTCTCCAGGCCGGCAGACGAGCTCCCTTACTGAAAGAAGGAGTCCGCTGATCAGCTTATGCATAAAACTGCATTATGCAAATTGACCCCCCGTGTGTTTGAACAACACCCCAGTGTTCGCGCGGCAGGGCTAATTTTAGCGGGCTCACCCAGTGTAAACAAAAGATGTAATTGCCCTCCAAGGAGTTTCTTCCTGGAGTCGCGAAGAGAGAAGGACATCTCTCTCTCTGTGAAGGACTTCAGAGGGATCCAGCCGTATTTTGTTGCAGTTTAGGAATCGTTTAATAGGCTGTGTTTTGCTTGTCGATTACGTCCTGCTGTTTGATTGGTGGCTGCGAGGAGCAGAAATAGCTGGGACGTCTTGGTGCCATAATGCAATTGAAAATGTGCCAAAGGCAGAAAATGACCCCTTGCCTTCATTACAGATTTATTGCAAATTGCTTAATGCATTTTTCTGTATTTATGATCCAAGGCCCGCAAATATGAATATTCTAATTATTACATTTAAAAGTCGTCAGGCTTGCTGGCTGAGGAAACTCCATACGCTTTAAATTTCCTCTTAGGTGGATTCGACCTTTGATCATCTTTTCCTTTGCCGAGAAGCTAATTTATTTTCAATTTCACATTAAACCTCATGGTGATCCATACAGAAAGGAACTGTAAGCCCCACCCCCGCCCCATTTCTCGAGAGCACCCAAGCGTCCTCAATTCATGATGCTCGGATCATCATCGTTGACTGATCTGCCCTGCCCCCAGCCTCTCTCTAGACCAATTGCTTCCCTGAGGGAACAGGTCTGGTCCAATGGCACACGGTGAGCTGGTAATGGGCCCTGTCACAGAGCTGCGTGCAGAGGCCCTTGAACTGACTGCAGGATTCTGAGATGTGGGGGAGATAGCAGTGTGCAGGGAGTGGATAGATGGAGCGAACCTTGCCTGTGTTCTGCTTCTGTGGAGCTAGACCTCTCTGCAGTCGCCCTGTGCTGTGGTGGAAGCCTGCAGCTGGGCTGCGCTCGATGCTGGGGATAAGAAGAGATGGCCCTGCAGATCCTCTCCGCCTGCGAATGTGAGTTAATCCCTTAACCAGCATGACTCCGCACTTTTACTCAATTTTAAATGTACCTTCAGCACGAGGTCGTGCAAATGTATTTCTGCAGCTCGTTCCTGGTTTGGGGGGGGGGGCTGTTGATGTATTAAATTTTAATGTGATGCATTTGTTTTCCGTGATAGATTTCTTTGACAAGACTGTTAGTTTTGCTGCATTCATTTTCCTTTTTTATTAAGGTAGAAACATTTGAATACTCTGTAATGTCTGTGCGTGAATGAGGCCTACCCCCCAGCCACTGTGTTCCATACAAGTATATGTCCTCGGTCCACAAGTGGTTCTTGGGTAAAAGGCCGAATAGACAGTGCAGTTACCTCCATTTTCTGTTTGCTTAAAAGAACGATCAGATGTGTCCAAAAATTGAACGTCTTGTTTTCTAAATTGCGACTGACACATTCTCAGTATAATGCAGCAGCCTCCATGTCATCTGTCTTATTGTGGCCATGCTAGCGCATCTCGAACTGATGAGCGCGGACTGTTTTGTGAGTCTTGGTGCGAATGTGGCTCATGACAGCTCCCATGGCTCCATTGGCTTGGGCCTCTGATCCTGGGTACCACAGTGATGCGGGAAAGAGTGTAATTGGCCTTCTTTCATTTCATTCTCTAGTGGCCAATTAGGTGAAAAATGGCAAACACATGGCTGGCCGTGTCTCAAGGGACAACGTATGGAAAATGAACCGGGGCCTTACTTTTCGTTGCGGTCATGCTGTAGCTCTATACTTGACTAAACAGACCTGAAGAATTAAGATGCATAAATGCTCATTCATTTTTTAACATATAGCACTGGGAATCAGCCGTCAATGTATCCTTCTCTTTTTTTATGACTTTTTGGCCTTTTATACCAGTTGAGGCATTATATAAGTCTAGCTACACTTAGAGAGAACACCAGCTCTGGGCTAAGAGTGATGTGAGCACAATATGTATTAGTGTTTGTATATTAAAGGGTTGCAACATGACAAAAATGTAATCTTAACAGTATTAGAAGACATTCTCTTAATACATGGTGCGTATCATGATATTAAGGTCTTCGATGAGTTAAATCAGACACAATGCTCCGCATACAAAGGCTATAAAAATTGTAGTGTTGTACCAATACTGTATCACTACTGGTGCCAATAGTGGCACTTATCTGCATTGACGCACAGGAATGATAACATCATGACACAGTGCTACTGAATGACCGCTCCATTAGATAAAAAAAAAATAGCAGCGATGTGTCCATGGTGCTGAATTGTTTCCCTTTTAAGACCAGCAGTAGTAAAAATGTTCATTGAATCTGTAACACCAGTGTAGTGGTTGATATGTCGGTTGCAATGATGACAAATTTACCCTTTATAATGTTTCTCTTATGTAACAGACAAGTATTGCAACATATAAACGGTAGAGAACAAACTAACGTAAGTGCTTCGAGCGGAGTGTGCAGCTTAGGCATCTTTCAGCAACCCTCCTCTCCTGCTGTGAAGTCGATTGCAGTCTAAGATGATGATAGTCTGGATTGTTATTGAGAGGGGTATATGAAAGGAACATATATTGGCCTCTTGAGGTGAAAATGGGTGCTAAAACATTATATGCAATATCTTATAATGAGCAATGGTCTTACCAGGGTTAATATCAAGTGAGGCTTTCTTAATGGGTGCTGAATCGTTACATTATTTGCAATAACTTATCAAGTGCAATAGTCTGATCATGTAAATAACACCAAGTTTTTTTTATTATTTATAATATATTATTTATTATATTTCTCTGCTACATGCAATAATCTACTCGAAACCACCATTTGTGTGACTAGTAATTCACTTAACTGTAAGCTACTTATTTATAGTATTATACCTAGCATTCGTGTCTGTATCGTCGTGTATTTCCTATTAAGTTTTGTTTCTGCAGATTTTTAATGGGATTTATTTAGACCTTATAGTTTCAGTTGTTCTTGTCTCTGTGTCTCTATGTGTCTGCACAGTCACAACGAGCAGTTTCCCCCCGGGATCAATAAAAATGCCAGATTCTGATTCTGAAATAGCATTTAGGCTTGGCTTTTCACTGTTCCTGATGCCATTTCTGTATTAGTTAGAATGAAAATGTCTGTATTATGTTTAAATACATCTTTTGTTAGATAATTAATTTAGAATCGGATGTCATGTTGGAAGAGAAAGTGTATTATTGGTGCATTCCTAGTCATTTGCACCTTCAATACATTAGGCTCCAATGTATACCAATTAGGCTCTATGTAGGTTTCACACTTGCAATCTGCTGACATCAAGGTGAAACCTTTAACAGCGAATATAGTGGAAGCTCCACCTGGATCTCTTTACTGACACATACACTTGGTCAGTATAATGGAAGTGTTGCCATTATCCACGATCATTTTCTTAGCGGTTCTAGAAAGTGAGAGAAATGATCTGGGATGCTCCCTGTGAAAAATAAACTGGCCTCTTCTCTCCCCAGCACATCCTCCTTTGAAGTGTTCAATATTTAACAACACTAGCAATGTTCGTCCATCTAAGAGAGGAGACGAATAAATCAGGGTGACGGGTATATCCCAAATCATGGGCCGCTGCTCTTCAAGCACAGAGAAGAGAATCCCTGAAAGAGCATAGAGCGTCTCTTGTCTTTCTGTGCCGTGTGGTTAAAGCGTCACTGATAACAGGAGGCCTGGCCGTGCGAGGTCTGCGGCAGAGAGGGTGCAGTGGCCAGTCCGTTCCTGTGAGCGTGATGCGTGTGCTGTGCTAACAAAAGGTGTTTAATCACATTGCATGCTTTCTGTCTTCAGCTCCGGTGTACTTAGCCTTTAACATGAAGGCAGAGAGCTGCCCGCTAATCTCCCCGGTCAGAAGGTCCTGCTCTGCCGGACTCAGGGTGTAATAAGACACAGATGATGTCATCACTGTCCTATCAGTGAGGGGGCATGTTGCTGCACAGCTGTCAGACGACCCTCAGATAACTCCCTGCTAGCCTTAAGCAGTCTTCCAGCCTCTCTGCCTCTCTCTCTTTTATTTCTCTCTCTCTTTGTCTCTCTCTCTCTCTCTGACACTCTCTCTTTTATTTCTTTCTCTCTCTATTTCTCTCTCTCTGACTCTATCTGTTTTTATATATATATATATATATATATTTTTTATCTCTTTATGTCTCTCTGTCTTTCTCTCTTTTATTTCTTTCTCCTTCTCTCTGACTCTCTATCTATCTCTCTCTCTCTTTTATTTCTTT
Source organism: Hydrocynus forskahlii (assembly GCA_037974365.1). NCBI lineage: Eukaryota > Metazoa > Chordata > Actinopteri > Characiformes > Alestidae > Hydrocynus > Hydrocynus forskahlii. Next base: position 20,760 of record JBBPCX010097475.1, read on the forward strand.
CTGTCTCTTTCTCTGTCTCTCTCTCTCTGTCTCTCCCTTTCTTTCTCTCTGTCTTTCTTTCTCCCTCTCTTGCTTTCTCTGTTTCTCTGTCTCTCTCTCTCTCTTCCTTTCTCTCCTGCTTTCTTTCTCTTTTTCTCCATCTGTCTCTTTCTTTCCCTCCCCCCCCTCTTTCCTTCTCTCTCTCTTTCTCTTGCTTTCTCCCTCTTTGTCTCTTTCTCTCTCTTTCTTTCTCTATTTCTTTTTCTTTCTTTCTCTCTCTACTCTCTCTCTCTCTCTCTCTCTCTCTCTCTCTCTTTCTCCCCCTCATGTTTGCTCTGTTTGTCTTGTACATATATCACACACACACACACACACGTATATGTGGATTGGTGTAGGAGCCCGTGTGGGGTATAGTGGACTGGTTGTGTGTGTGGTTGTGTGTAGGTGTAATTTCGATACATAATAAGTTCAGGTTCGATGCTGAGGGCTGTGGAGGATTCCCTTATATTGTACAGTACATGTTATAACTGAAATACTGACCAGGGTTGTGCTGGGTGTCTGTTTTTGCCCATGAGTGAGAGAAGACTTCTGGGTAGTGTAGTTCAGCCATTTGAGACCACTTCAATCCAGGTTACACTGACATCTACTGGGAGAGACGGCAGCCTGCAGAGAGAACCCTGAAAAAGGTAGACCTTTCTTTAACAAAGAAGGACATAAGAAGGTAATCTAAGCAGAAAGCCGGCTGAGTGATTAATGACGAGAGCTGGTCAGTGAGATTTTATTTGTCAGTTTAATGGAGGATGGGGGGGAGAGCGTTTTGGTGCAGTGCTGTGGGTGGTGCTCTTGTGTATGACATGGAAACCCAGTTTGCGAGACCTACAATTAACAAAATAAGAGCAGTGCATCCTAATTTAGGACTTGCAACCACACTCTCTTGCTTTGAGCAATTTTTTTTCCACTTTTAATGGAAATTTGACGAAAACAAGGGCAAGTTCTGCTCTCAGACATGTGTTGAATGAGTAGCCTCGTTTACTCATTAGTCCAGTTTTTTTTTGTTTCGTCTATTTAATCAACAGCAGCAGAGGAGTTTTCTACAGTACACTGCTTTCCATTTTCTTTCTGTTCGAAATGCATAGAGCTCTTTAGAAATCCATGCTCCTCTGTGTTTTGGACATCAGAGGTGTGGAGAAAATTTTCAGGGTTTGGGCTAGACCCCTTACTTCCAGTGTAGGACAATCTTAATACTTCAGAAGACCAATCACAGTATGCAGATATGAGCCGCATAACTGTACAGACGAAACTGTAGAAATATATGCAATTACTAGTCCTGAAACTGATCACAGAATGTTCTGCTAGTGTAAAACGTTACAGCAGACTGAAACTACGCTAAACTCACCCTGTTAAACTACTTTTATCCAGTGCACTGTGAAGAAATTTTCTTTACATTTACTTTAGCTTGCTATGTCCTGTTCCTGTATTAAACATGACAGTATGCATTTCAGAATGAGATTATTATATACACATTTTCTAAGGTGACCTTGTTGATGTGTTTCCATCTTGACAGTTTGGAACACCTGTTATTGTTAAGCTAAGTCTCTTTTTTTGACCATAACAAAAAGAATCAACTAAAAATGGCTTAAATAGTAATAATATGAATTTTACTAACATGCCTAATGCCTGTTTGCTCATCTTGGAATAAAACATTCTTGCAGATTAAGTTCAATAATTAGTTGTTAGACATGGAAGAGCGTAAGTTGCCCATTTTGAGAAGCATATTGGACGTTGATCAATTGATTTGGTTTAGTTATTTAGATTTGTCATTGTCGTTCTTCTGTAAAGGGTTTTCACCTTAAGGCATGCAGGCAGTCAAAGTCTCTCTTTCTCTCTCTCTCACTCTCACTCACTACCAAAATATAACGTTAGCTGTTTGTGATCGATCGGTTGCATATTGTGTTTTTGTTTTGTTTGTTTATTTTTATAACTGATGTTCCATAAGTACTTATAACTGTACAATTATACAAATTCTAGAGCACATTTTCCCTTTATCCTCATGCCAAAATCGACTATGAATCGACGTCTTAAAGCTGCTATTTAAAATATCTCCTTCCGGGGAGAGCTTTCTCCCTCCCACCTGAGGGGTTCATGTCCTTGTCACCTTGTTCGCCCCAGATGAGATTGCATCCCTGATGGAGAACGTGTAAGACTGTGCAGGAGAGAAAGTGAGTGTGAGTGTGTGGTGTGAGAGGGGAGGGAGAGAACGAGTGACGGAGAACTGGATACACTCTGTCGAGGAACGAGTGGGGGTCTGTTCACAGTTGGAGTTGGCAGGGAGCTCCCTTTACACCGTCTGAGGACTGGATGAGCTGTTTAATGTTGTCTGTGCTACACGGCACACACTCGCAGCGCTCTGGGATGAATATTATATAACGCACTTCAGTCAGAGACAAATGAAAAAAGTGTGTGTCCCTTTGATTTGTTTGGCTAATATGAATATGAAAGCAATGAATAAGAGAACATTGTCATCCCTGCACTCCCCGGTTATGTTAGCAGCCGCCTGGCAGATTCTGGAGGGTGCGGATTGGTTTGGGAATGTGAATTCATGTAGCACGCCGCGTTATTATTCATTTCAGTAGGGTCTCTGCTTTAGTTCTCGGGGACTAATGCGGTGCATAATGAAGAGCTTTCTCTGCACCGACCGCTCAGTTCGTTTAATTCGCCAGCTAATTATCAAGTCCTTGAGGATGGAACCTAGTGTTAAAACAAAGCTGTGCAGTATGGATAGCCGCTAGAGAACCACCATGCACCGTAAATTGGTAGACCATACTGGTAAAGTGAAGAACGGAATCATCAGACTTTCTCTCTCTCTCTCTCTCTCTCTCTCTCTCTCTCTGCCCCTCTATCCCC